>BDUI01000448.1:150436-168853 GCA_002335545.1 Apodemus speciosus | reverse complement strand
AGTTTTTCTACTACCCAGGGCTGTCTGTGTAAGGGATGGTGCTGCCCTTAGTGGGCTAGGTCCTCTCACGTCAGTCTTCAGTCAAGACAGTCTTCCACAGACATGGCCAACGGCTAATCAGATTGAAGCAATTCTCAACTGAGGTTCCCCTCTCCGAGAGCACTCTAGGTTGTGTCACCTTGAAGATAGAACCAACCATCAAATCCCGTTAGCTACATATGTTTACCTCATTTTGAGTAACAGACATATTCTTCATATTTRTGTAGCATGTCTCATTTTCATGCTGATTGACACTATGCTTTTTAGAACTACTTTATCATTTGACCTTGGGTGAGTTACTTAACCTCTTAGGGGCTTAGTTCTTTCATCCATTCTTTAATCTATAAAGGGGACGGCCTTTCTAAAGCTCTGGTCATCTTAAAAACACTCAGTGACTATTCCCAGTTTAACATCTTTGGCAGCAGTTCCACACAGGGGCTCTCACTTGCCTGATCCGGTCCCTGGCAAGTAGTTGATGAATCACAAATAAATGGAGGGCAGTGTCCATGATGCACTCGTGAGAATGTGACTTCCGAGTCAGACAGAAGAGGGCTTGAAGCTCAGTGTTGCAACTTATTAGTTACAGGGCCTTGGGCGTGTGAATTGTTTTCCCTTGTCCCATTCTTTGACTTGGTGMTCGGTGGCCTCCCGGATTCTGATAAGCAGGAAGGGAAATGACTCAAGCACAGCTGGCTCGGAGCCAGTGCTTGGTTAGTGGTAGGGAGTGTCCCTGCCCATCAAGGTCTAAGGTCTTTGATGGCAGAGCCCTTCTTCTTTCTAATCATGCTGGAATTGCCTGTAGTGCTTGGTACCCAACACATACTCAGTGATGTTGCCAGCTTAAACTGCGATGCCCCTGTCCACTAGAGGAGGCTTCCCAAACTTAGTTTCTTTACAGAATAAATACTTGCCACATGAGTAATCACCCTGGGGTTTATCTTATGCTTTGATTGTGCTTATTCTTTCTTCTGTCTCGGAGTGGTGCATTGGTATAGCTTTATTAGATTTCTTGTAATTTTCTGACTACATGGTTCTTTGCTGTCTTTTAAAATCATGAATACATGGTGTAATAGTATTTGTAACAGGACTAAAAATTTGGTCTATAGTAGCCATTATTCCAGGTGATATACACCAACCATTTCTTTAACATTCACAGTGTGCTTAGTATCTCCATTTTGTAGCTGAGAAACTAAAACTCTAGCAGGCTAGCGCAGCTGGCCCTAGGGCATGAGCCGTGGAAGGGGGAACAGCGCATCTCCAGGGCCACTGCTCTTGGCTGCTCTGGTATTACTTGCTTCACCTCTAGTTTTAGAATACTTTATCCCAGGTCACTGATGGGAGTCAATCAAGTTTCAATTAGCCCAAGTCTAAAATTACAGGGAAGGCATATGCTTCAAGGTGGGTTGACCCATATCTTTTTAAGCTTTCTAATACATTTGGGGGCAGGGTGGGGAGGACAGTTTGTCCTTTTCATAGAACTTCAGAAATGAAGAGGAGCAAGAACYCGAACAGCACATTTGTAATGTAAGATTCGAACAGGTTCTGACATAGGAGTGCTCTCTCGGAGTCATCCTCAGGCCCCTTGCCTGCCTTGCTCTCAGCCTCTTCTGACACCTTCTCACACGCTGTCCCTTCAGATACAGCAGCAACACGAATCTTAGCATCTTGCATCCCCTGTTCCTCACATGGGAGCTAAGACTCCACTCTCCCTTTAGTGTCTGCCCTAACTCTACTTATTGACTTTACCTTGGCTGACTTTCGAACATGAGTGAGCGAGCACTGATTTTCTATTAATAATATGTAGTTCTAGTGACTTGGTTTTAAGGTATCTGTAAGCAAGACAGTGGGCCCAATGATGAATTTTCAGATTGCATGTAATGAATCCCAGAGGTTGTCATCTGGCATCCACCTCGACTGCATGGGAACAGACAGAGCCACAAACTGTGGGACTGGAATGAAGTGTGTGTTCAGATGCCAACAGCTTATTTCATTTCTCCTTTTATTTCAGTAACAGCGTTATTTTCACTGTTAGGAAAAAGATTGGCTTGGTAGACTTTAGGAACCACTTTAGTCAGTGCGGATAAATGAAAAAACACAAGTGATCAGCTTTCATTGTGACAAATGGAAACTGTCATTTAATTTTTATCCCCAATTATACAGCTCCGGGACCAATTTTTCAGGTGGAATGTTGGAGCCATTAAAAAGAAATAAGTAAACTATACTATATTCCATCATTTTTCTGGCAGCTAACCAATGATCTGTAGCCTTATTACATGTACGCCTTTATAGAGATATTTCTCTTAAGTTTGCAAAGGGCTTTATTAACTCTTTGCTGATTGCTTCTGCAAAGCATTTTTCCCCACTTGGATTTCATTTGTTTTCTTCTTTTTGCCACCAAGCATTGGCTGGGATCTACCATTGTTCTTGACCTAGTGATCCAGCGTTTTACTGTTTCGCATTTTAAATATTCTTTGGTTATTGCAGGTAGACCTAATGGTTGGTGTCTTTTTAATTCCAACCAAAGATATGATGATGGTGCTGATGTTGAGTATAGTAAGGGTTTATTGGATTTCAGAGTTTATTTTCTTAAAATGCTCCACATATATAAAACCCAGCTGCTATCTCTCTTGCCTTACTGTGATTCYGAGAAGGTGGGCACCTCCAAAAGAGCGCTACTGTAGTATTGAGCACAGCATCCTAGACAGTGAACAATATGTTTTCATTTCTGATCTGCCAACTGTCCTCAGTAAGTTGATATTGTAGGTATCACCTTTTCCTTTTCTTGTCTTTACTTCTGGTTATGGGAGTTGAACCTAGAGCCTTGGGAATGCTGGGTGAGATCCTTACCCCTAAGTTACACCCTGGGCCTGTTATATACATGTTTCAATCTCTTCCATTTACCATTGTACCCACAAACTTAGAAAAGGACTCGACATATATGAAGCATGGAACAATATCTAATGGCTTGTCTACTAATTTCTATTTCCAAAAGGGAATTAACTTAGTAATAATAATTACTAACATTACTGTTAATAATTAACAGCAACAGTATTGAAATTCAGGTCTTCTGAGGACAAAATACAATTCTTTTAGCCGTGTGTATGTGTGGTCATCTTTGTATTATCTAGAAAATTTGCATGTGCCAGTAGTTTGCCTCATAGAGGCCAGAGAAATTCACCTCAAGGGCTGTTATTAATATAAAGAATTTTGGAGAGCATCATTGTTGCTACGGGAATCATTGACGTCTGTCTTCCAAGCCTACCCTCACTATGCTGCTTTGGGGCTCTGTAAGCAGATTGCTCAGTCTACCAATACTTCATCACAGAAAGCATCGGGCGTTTCTTTCTTGGAGCCTGGCTAGTGGACGGGGCCCATTAGCTGTGTACGTCTACTTGTGGGAAATTGTTGCTTGGTGTTTGCATCTTTGCCTTTTCACCTAATTAGTTATTCTTGGGAGCCCTTGGCTCAAAGCCAAGGGATGTTTGCATCTCCCTGGCTTTAGCATCAGAACGGTTAAACCTAGTTTTCATTAAAGAGGTACTGGAATGTATTATGACCAATAAGGCACTGTTTTCCTCTGTTGTGTGCCTTGGCATCTGCTCAGAGGAGGAATGATACCCTGTTGTATCTATTTAGAAGACTGTCATCTGGTACTATCACTATTCGAATATGCAAGTAAGCGTCTAAACATGCTGATGAGAGGATTCCTGTTGGCTAGGAACCTTGTTAAGTAAGAGATGTTAAATCATGTATCCAGTCCTCAGGGGTGATGGACTAAACAGCTGCACTTATCCTTATTAATGCCTGCAGACTCCTGCTTCAGGAGCAGCAAATGGCCTTTGCTAAGAGTCACTACACTGTGGAGAGTTACTCTGAGGCAAGTTCTGCATGGGGAATATGCATATATTAGTTTGGCCTTGTAGCTGTGGGTGGAGGGTAAAGAAAGACCCTAGCAAATTGCATGTTTTCCCTAGTCTTTTTCTTTACTAGTTATGGAAGGAGTAAACTCAATGAAACTGATGTTGCTCCCGATCTGTCATAACTAATTGCACATGGTACGTATCTCTTTTTAAGGCTACATTAGGTCTTCCGATGGGAGGCAGAATGTTCCTATTTGGCTAATGTACCTGCACTGATAGAGAGTTGGTGACTCTCCTTTCTTGGACTCTTGGGTTATAAATGAGAATGTTTCCTGTGTCTCCTTTTTTTTTTTTTTCCTGGTTGTGGCTGATATGTTGGGGTTGGAATTGGTGAATAAGAATTTCAGAGGTGGAAGGGACCATAGATAGTAATATAGACCTTAGGTTCAGTATAGAACACCCCGACTAGTAGCTGTAATAACAGAATGTTTCCCCCCCTTATCATCCTTGCATTTGCTACTCTTTGTAATGGCCTTTCCCTAGAGCCTCATCCTCTGGTCGCCAGCCATGAGTGACATTCCTGACTATATCATCTGATTTTTAGTTCTTTTGTTTATCAAATTCTCTTTTCTCTGTCTTTGTATATTCTGAGCCTTCAACCTTACTTGGTATCCAACTTACTGAACCACTCACTCACTATACAGTATGTATCCCTCCGGGTGGGCCTCTGACCTCTCCACTTGGTAGGAGCCCACTCTCCTCTGTCCTCTGACTCAGTCTGCTTCCCACTATTGTCTGCACATACATCGTGTGCACCACAGTCCTTTGTGCATGCTGGCTGTGAAGGTGATCTCTGATCTTAATGATTGTGGAGTTTTGGGTGCCTCAGACAGTGTTCAGTCCTTAAGAGCTGTGCATGACCAGATGCCTAATGTTCTGTCTTATGACTGGCTACCAGTATGTTTTCCCAGTATGTTTTCCATATATATGTAGCTTTTAGGTTGTCTGATTATACACTCTTCATTGAATTCAAGATAATCGAAACTCTCAGGGCTGTCAGGGATGTCTGATTTAGGGTTCGGGGGACTGTGAAATAATGAGAGAGGTGCTGAACGTGCCACAGAACAACTTGTCATTGATTTCAGCGTCCATATTTCTCTCTGGAAACATTGGCCTGAGGGGTCCAGGTGATTGGTGTGCGTGTAAGTCAGCACCTTACTCATTTCTATAAATTTTGATTGTGCACTCATATCTTGGTAGAAATGTAACAGCATTAAATTTTTTTAACCTTGTGTCTGTCTTACAATACTGTATTAGTCAGTTTTCTATTACTATAATGAAGTACCCAAGGCAGTTAACTTACAAAGAGAAAAGGATTGCTTTGTCTCATGGTTGTGGCGGTTTCCACTGGTCAGAGTCTCCTTCCCCCAGTTTTTATAATCTCTGGGGTTCCTGTTTTTTAAAAACTTCATAAATACCTTTTACTTCTTTCTTGTTTTGAACTTCCCTCCTTCCTCCATGAGGAAGTTATTCAGTTTAGAGGAAATCACTCTACAACACTGGGGACCAAATCTTAACACTTGCGCATTTGGGGGTCATTTTGTCCAAACTATCACACTATTCATTATTTCTGCAGGTTTTTTTCCATTTTGTATTTGAATGGTCAAACCTGCAAGACTATTGAGACCCCAGTCGTCATTTTCAGTGAAAGTATTCAGTTTTCCTGTAAGTTATAGCTCACCTTACTCTTTCTCCATGATTGGAGTAATGCTCAGCCACATACATGCACATGATTTCTGAGCCCACAGGGTGCTCTGAAAGGCCAGGCTTCACCTCACTGGATGTAGCCATTTGTTTTACTGTTTCTGTTTTTTTCCCTCCAAGGAGACAGGAATAAAAGAGACACCATATTCATGCTGCTAAGAACAGAGCTTACTAAAATCTTGAACCAAACTTGGCTTAGATTACTGTATTTGAAGAAGGAAACCCAGAGCATCCTAAGGATCCAGTTTGCCCAGCAGCTGTGAAGGAGAACATGGAAAAGCAGGATTATTTGCATCATTATTCTGATGATGGCCTTTGGGTCCTGTTGAAGCTAATGCCTCTTCCATGGATTCACTGGTGTGTCCTCCAGMCTTCCCTCTGCTTTCTTTACATAATGAATACCCAGATACTTAACATGTATACATGGAAGAGCATTTTGTGAGTATATTGGCTGGTTTTGTGTCAACTTGACACAAGCTGGAGTTATCACAGAGAAAACTTCAGGTGAGGAAATGCCTCCATGAGATCCAGCTGTAAGGCATTTTCTCAATTAGTGATCAAGGTGGGAGGGCCCCTTGTGGTGGGTGGTGCCATCCCTGGGCTGGGTATTCTTGGGTTCTATAAGAGCAGGCTGAGCAAGCCAGAGGAGCAAGCCAGTAAGGAACATCCCTCCATGGCCTCTGCATCAGCTCCTGCTTCCTGATCTKCCTGAGTTCCAGTCCTGACTTCCTTTGGTGATCMACAGCARTGTGGAAGTACAAGCTGATATAAACCCTTTCCTCCCCAACTTGCTTCTTGGTCATGTTTGTGCAGGAATAGAAACCCTGACTAAGACAGAGAGTTTACTGGTGATAGTGTCTCTTTTTGTATTTGAGTGTGAATGAGTGTGTGTGTGTGTGTGTGTGTGTGTGTGTACATGTGTATAGGAGTAGCTCTCCAGGAACATTTGTGCTTAGCCAAGAGGAAGACTCTCTTCTGCTCTGTCTGCCTTACTCCCTGAGACAGATCTGTCACTGAATCTACAGCTCACTGAATCTAGAGCGTTTATTTTTTGGACTAGGTTGTCAGTCAGCAAGCCCCTGTGGTCCTCTGGCCTCCACTCTTCCCCAGCCACTCTTGGCTGTTTTATGTGAATGCTGGTGATCCAGACTCAGTTCTTCATGATTGCCCAGTAAGCACTCTTACCCACTGAGCCATCTCCCCAGCCTTGATGTGCCTTTTTACATTCAGGGTTTCTGCAGGTGCTTATTGAGCGTCTGTCACATGCCAAGCATAGTGTTGGCCATTGGGAGTACAGTCGAGATGATGGATAGAACCCTTGCCTAAGGGCTTAGAGTCTATTGGGAGCACAGGCAATGAAACTATGACAGAGTCTCATGTGTMGGAAGCACAGGGAATGAAGGCTTGCCGTTCAGCATCTTAGTACGGTGATTATGTATCTAAAAACTAAAGACAGCATGCCAAAGAAATAAGACTGTGGCCTTTTTTTTTTTTTAAAACCAAAAGCTAAATATGAATAGAAATATCAAAGATACCATTTGGGCATTCAAGTATATGCATATCTGAGACCTTGCAGTGATTTAAGAGTACAGAGGAATGGAATGTTTGGAATCAGGTCTGCCATGGCGAACCTGAAGTGTTTGCTCTACTTCATGGTCCCTGCCACTTGTAGAACTGAATTTATGACACTATTAATATAGGGAATGGGTTTAAATAATTGTTAGCATATAGTAAAGGCATACCAGGATTTATTAAAGGACTGATTTACTTTAGACATTCTGAGCCTCATGCCAGTGCTTTGATGGGGAAACGTAAAGCAGAGAGGAGGAGTGATTGTTCATGTTCTCACTGCAGAGATTATTGAAAGGCCTTCTGTGCGACTGGAGTGTTATGGATTCCTTCTCTCAAGCCACCACTTGGCTGTGCTTTGTCACTGGAGGCGATCTGACAGCTTCCTATAGATAACTCTGAAATGAGCTTCCACTCCTGACTTTGCATAATAATTGTATAGTTTTAATATTGCTGAGGTCAGCGCGTGGACATCTCTGCAAAAACATTAGTTAAATAATTGGTCCTTTTAAGTTTCAGTCTTTCAACAGACTGCTTCCACTGAGGCCATGAATAGAAATAGGCAAAGCTTCAGTGTGTTAGTGTATGCAAATCAGAGTTTCACAGGCCAGCAAGGACAAGGAGGAAGTGGGAAGCCAGAGATGTCCGCGTGACCAAACAGTTCCTACAAGAGTGGGCTTCCTGATGGACATACCCTGCTTGAGCCACAACCCTGGTGAAGATTGGTCCAGGATCTTTGTACAACACTGTGCCTCATCATCCGAGCCTGTCTTCTCTTGTAACCAGTACCTGGTTAGCTGTTATGTATATAATCATTCACTGAAAGCTCTTGTCTACGGGTAGATGTGAGGGCTGGTAGATTACATGCGTGACATGTCCCTGTGGTTTGGGCAGTTGTGCAGTGTTGTGAGTGGCAGGTAGAAGCCCCCCTGATGACTCATGGCGGCCCCCTCCCTCCCAGAGCCCATTCTCTGCTGGTAATGCTTCACCTTTAAGATTGCTTGACAGGATTTAACCACACATGCAACAAATCAATGTGGTCTAGAGCACAGATGCACTTGATCTATATTGTTTGTCTTCTTTTGACTGATGCGGGCAAAAGAAACCATCAGATAGCTGCTTGGTTAATACAGCTTTGTTCTTTAAAAAAAAAAAAAAAAAAGGAGAAGCAATGTAGTTGGGATGTAAATGACCAAGGCAGAGACTTGCCCGCCTGGGGGTAGGGAGGATGGTCAGTGTTTAGCTGAACCATACTATAAAAAGAACTAGCTCCCCTGGGGTAAGTGACATTATATAAACGTTCCCTAATGCTTTATTAGTATCATTGAAAAATACAGTCTACTAAAAATTCTAACCGATCATTTTAATGAAAGCCGTGTCATTTGTGAGTGGCACTTGCCTATAAATTTTTCCAGAGCAATGAAAATAAATTAGAAACAAGGCCTATGGTTGCTCTTTCTTCTTCCCTTCCTTTTCTTTCACCCCCTCCCCAACCCCGTGAACAGTTCTGACTGATTTGTTCTGTCGCTTCTTTCTACTGCCTGTAGAACATCTGTTGGAAAAATAATGCTTGCCCTCTTAGTTTTCAGAATCGGCAGCAAAGCCAACGTGTGTGCACAAGGTGGATGTCAGCATTATCCTGCTGCTGCCACAGGCTTCTGGAGACAGGAGGCAGGATCAATCCGATCGAGGGAAGATTCGTCTTAAAAAAAAAAAAAAAGTCCGGACACCCCTATTCAGGAATGGGAAGCTTATTCCAAAATGCTCTGAGCAGAACACCAGCCGAGATGTGATTTTGAATGAAAGGCACAAATTCAGGATGATTATTGCCTGTTATTTAGTGGACGATGCTTTGTTCTGAGACTAGGTTGTACTCTTTTGCTGGAAGCTCACAACAGATCAATAGTAATTTTGTTATGGGCCAGATGTCAAAACAGAAATGTGCTCTCAAATCCCACTGACTTGCCATGACAACTAGTATGCTAAAATCAGCTATCAGGCATCTCACAAGGGTCTCCCAAGCTCCGCAGGCCTGTCTTCGCCAGTGTGTCTTAAAGTTGTATGCCATTAGTGGGCATTCTGTTTTGTTTCCCTTTTTTATTACATTCTTTTGATTGAGAAGAGAGATACCTCGACAAACCTTCCCCCTTTTCCACCTCTGCCATGGAGTTAGGTGAAATCTCTACTGTAGCTTCCAGTTACAGAGGTCATTTTGATGGTAATGCATAAATTAAGTTTATAGTAGAAAAATAGCTCTAAAGAAAGTCAAACCACCAGGTAACTTTTTTAAAAAAAGTTCCACTGTAATTCAACTTTGGCATTTCAATGTTGACCTGTGTAGGGTTTAGGAATTAAGTCTGTCTTTATGGAATGCATGTTTAAGGGGCATTTGCTTACCTGTTGCTTTAGTGCCTTCCTACAGCTCTTTTCCTGTGAAACTGCAGTTACCCACCCTAACAAGCAATTCTCAGGAAGACGATGTCTTCCTGGATTGATTTGTCTGTGTAGAAAGATCTAGAATACTCATGGTATTCACTCCCTGATAAGCGAATATTAGCCTAGAAACTTGGAATACCCAAGACACAATCCACATAATCAAATGATGTCCAAGAAGAAGGAAGGAGTGGCCCCTGGTTCTGGAAAGGCTCAGTGCAGCAGTGTAGGGGAATTTCAGAACAGGGAAGTGGGAAGGGGTGGATGGGGGAACAGGGGGAGGGAAGCGGGTTTATGGGACTTTTGGGGAGCTGGAAGCCAGGAAGGGAAATCATTTGAAATGTAAATAAAGAATATATCGAATAAAAAAAAAGAAAAAAAGAAATATTGGGATAAAGCATTTATCATTATCAATTGGCTCTTAAATTACTATATTGGCATCTTGTCAATTGTCATTTTAAATATACATAAATATAATTGGCTAACTAAAAAGAAAGAAAGAAAGAAAGAAAAATCTAGAATAAATCTGATGGAAACAACTGGAAGTCTGGGGTAGATGCCGCTTGGGACTATACTTTAAGATGGAGAGAATTCGGTCTTGGTCTCATGTTTGTCTGGGCCTAGCCTTCTTTGGCACTTCCATCTAAAAGCAAAAAATGAGAGCATTTCCAGTCCATCAGCCCTGGAAAGGACCTACTCTGCTCAGACTAGAAAGTGTCATGCCATTGTCCTTTCTGTGGGGCTGTTGCTTCTCACCATTCCCCTCCTGTGAAGTGGAATCATTGTCTACTTGGGAAGAATCATCCCTGCCAAGGTTGCGTGTTCTCATAGGAGCTGCTACTCTGCCAGGTTTTGTCTTAGTCTTTGCAGTTCTCCACTTGGTTTGAGGCAGGAGGCCATGTAGTTATTGAAGCTATTGTAGTTATTGGGTCATGTTGGTTTTGGAGCTACTCAGCTGACTCCAGTAGACATCCCAGTCACAGGAAAAATTGCTTGGATGCTGCTGTTCTCATGTCTACTGCAGTGCTGTTCAGAGCATCCAGGATAATAGGAGCAGAGCAAAGGGGACAGGGCTCAAATCTGACCGGGACCCTCCTGAAGCCATTTATCCGTGACTACTGAAAGGCTAGAGAATACTCTACTATAGCACAATAGGCTGCATGTTAGAAGCCCGAGGTAGAGCCACAATGAATAAGCCAGATCTAGCTCTTTTAGAAGCTTTGTTGTGCATACAAGCATTGCTTCTAGACCACAGCTGTGAGCTGCAACCAAAGATGAATTTGCAAGCAMCATCCTCAGGTCTTTAATTGAGTCTCCTGATAACTAAGCACATAAATTGCCGCATCATCAGTCAGAGAAGCTAAGCCCTCCGAGGATTAAGTTTAAGACTTAGGCTCATGGGATGGAACTAACCAATTATATACCTCGCCATCGTTACTACCTCAGTTGTATTTCAGTTCATAGGAGTGAGCGAGCGTGACAAAAGAACCTAGAAGAAGATGCTATGTGGGTCTCCCCCCCCCCCAGAGAAAGCAAGAACCCCAAATCCAGTGAGAGTAGGGGATATAGAGGAAAGACAGAATTACTGTTTGAGAACAGACCGGCAAAGACAATCAAGAAAGCAAAGGGTGTGTCCAAGGTTCTAGGAATGCGTTTGGGACCCCTGCCCCTCTAACAATGTTAATCTAAATTAAACATGATTATGAGGAAAACACACACACACAACACACACACACACACACACACACACACACACACACGCGCGCGCAAGTAGGAATGAGTAATATGGGGAAACGGGTGGGCAGTGAAGAACTGATCACTGGGCTGGTTACATGGGATTGGCAGCTCTCCTGGATCCAGATATGGATCGCTTTGTGGCTAAGGGGAGGGGTGAGGTGAAGTGAGGTGACAGGACCACACTGGGGACCAAGGAGCAGGATGCCTCTATTAGAGATTCAGCTGAACCTTGTAGTCAACTTCTGTCTGATCAAGACAGACGCATTTCAAGCTAAAATGGAGTAATGAAGAATGAAAGTTCAGAGAAAGTCCTATCTTTAAAACTAGGGCAAATCATAGGCCTGGAGAACCCAGTGTGAAGGTCCTTCCTTCTAAGCTTGTGAACTCCCATTTGATGGTGAAGTGTCCTGTCTTAGAAAGCCAAAGGAAATGTTTCTTGACTCATTGCCAGTCCTTTACTTAAACTTAAAAGATCTTTGCATTAAAATTGCGCATTTGAAGTGCTGGCAAGCTAATAAATTCAGGGGGCCATCTTAAGCATTGTCGGTCTACAGTGTAATCCTGTTAAAATAATTGAGTATTTTCTGAGTGGAGAATTCCCTCTCCTCCTGTCCACGGCTCACAAGAGAACAACATAAAAGGGATCCTAGGATGTCCTCTGAACATCATTGAAGCCACTGATGTGCTGGCACAAGGTAATTCTCTTCAGTAAAGGATTTCCTTGGCTCTATCTCTTTAAAAGGCAAAACCCGACATAATGGCCGGTTTATCCTAATAATGGGAAGTGGGGATTATATTCGGAGGGGTACCTCATCGGTCCTGGGAACGCATGGTCTGTTAATTTGTGCTCATTTCAGTGTGTGACTGAGGCTCCCACGTAACTTGAAACGTTTGCGTTTTCTTCCTTCTGTTCATTTCTTGGGCTCCTTTTCATCCAGCGGCTTGGGTTACCTTGAATTAAATTGGTTTATGGCATGCCGTTTTCGGTAAAACTCTGCAAAAGAAATGGTCACATAACTCAGAAAGGTTTGCCCTTGGAGTGATTTAGTCATGCTGGATGATAGCTGAGGAGGCGTATTGACTCTGAGCTCCCTTTGGAACCAAATTCAGAAAGCTGTGCACTTCTGTGGTACCTGTGAGGCACTCACTTGAACAGAGCCACGGAGCAGAGTGTTGCAGTTATTGGCATTTTTCCTAATGCATTTTGTATGTGTCTATACCACAGGGAGACATGTGTGGTTATTGTTGAAATATTATCTACATGCCTTTGCAGGAGGAGAAGAAAAGCCACTGCTCAGCAGTCAACAGAAGATGTCTTGTAGTGTATGGGGTCTGTATGTCTATCCCCCTAAAACACCCACATAGTTTTATGGCTACACTACTTGGATAGCTCTATGTGACTCACCTTGAGTGTGACAAGGTGGGGGTTGGGGAGTGTCATTTAAATGCCAGCGTTCTTTCTGTTCGCCTGGCTTTGACTGGGAAGAGAGGCTTTGATCCGCTGAGTACGTGTGCTGTGTGAATCCAAGCTCAGAAATCAAAGTCTCAGAGATGTGCAGGCCTTAATTTGCTTTTCCTTCTAAACAGGTAGGCTCCTGTTTAAATAAAAACTTGTGTGGACGAATTTTCATTTTTGTCATGTGTGTAAGCGGGGCATGTTGCGTTGCTCTAAGGGGAGCGGTTTTAAGTTGCTGGATGTGAATACCCGCAGGCTACCAGAGCCACCTATTCATTTCAGCAAATCCCCTCTCATCTAACAACATCGCAGGAAGGTGAGGTAATTGATTCTCCTGAGCAACACGAATAGTGGATTTCTTAATCACGCTAAGATCCAGGAAGAGGAACTGCTTTTATGCTTTAAGAAATTTTGTTTATTAGTCTGGTGTGCTCATTAAACAATTATTGATGGGCAGTTCAACCTGTGCCAGGCTCTAGGCTTAGGTGCTGAGATGCCAGGAGGGACAGAGGCAAAAGCTCTGACCTTCTCATCCACTGAAGAAGACAGGACCCAAATGGATAGCTATTAAGTGTGCATTCATTAATTCAAGATACTTTGGTAAGCGTGTGCCATGGTCGGGGGACTTTCAATAGGAAGGAGAGAGAGAGAGAACCAGAGACAAACTTAGTCCTCATGCTTCCTACAGCCAAGGGATATTACTAAATGTCCTTTATAGTATTTAGGATTAACTGCAAAACGATCCGTTTGTCATGGATAAACCTATAGTTAAGGCAGTCACACACCAGGATAACCGGACCTGCCTGAGAAGTCAAGAGAGGCTTATCTTCCACAAGTCCCGGAGAGACAGACTGTCATGTGACCTAATGAGTTACCCAGGTTAGGCTGGACCTGAAGATCTTTCTAGAGGGAGCCACGTGACTTAAAAAAATTTCCGGCCCATAGGCTGCAGTCAGTGACTTGAGAGAGAAGGGACAAGAAGCACTGGCTTCTTTAGGGGAGTTTTGAGGACAGGAGAAGGTGCGTCAAGGAATGGAAATGTACGTAGAAGGTTAAATTTCATTGTGTAGGGATTGACTTAGATTTCTGTAAGGAAGGCAGATCCAAGTGCCCCAAGAATATCGTGGGGCATCCTAGAGCGGTGGTTCCCAGCCTTCCTAGTGCTGTGATTCTGTAATGCAGTTCTTCATGCAGTGGTGACTCCCAAGTTAGGACCCCATAAGTTTTTTATTGCTACTTCGTAACTGTAATTTTGCTATTATTATGACTCATAATGTAAATATCTGATATGGAGGATATCTGATGTTCAACCCATTGGGTTCTCAATCTCTAGGTTGAAAACCACTGTTCTAGAGTAATGTTAAATGCTGACATTAAATATGATGAAATAATCCTCATCTTGTTTYTTCAAGACTGAATTTGTCTATTGTTACTGTAGCTGTCAATTTATTTTCTAATTTTCTGAGACCCCCCTTTTTTGTCATTTGAGAAATTGTCATTCTTATCCTTTCTGCCCCCTTTAATGAAGACAGTAGATGTTCTCAGTTATGACTCCATAAAGGAATGTCACAAGAACAGGCTCGAGCAGAGGCTAGCATCAGAGTGAAGAGCTTCCGGCCGCTCGGGCAGCACCTGAAGATGTCATCAGAAATGAAGCTCGCTGCTCCTGCCCTCCCTGCCCGTTTGAATTCAGAAAATTTAAGTGATTACTTTTCATATCAAAAGTGAGCGGAAATACTAAGGAGCCTTTCATTTATAAACTCAATTCAGTGTAATTTATTTTATATGGAGGAGAGCCTTAAATTAGCTGTCAACTGGGCTCCACAGGTGGACGGGAGCTCCTGAGTGAAATGACCAAATGTCCATTCCCAAGGCATTCATTTTCATCTCTGCTTCCTGTTGAAAACTGGGAGACGTGAAATGGCGAGATAATAGCTCTAAACTTCCAAGTAATTGCTTTTGTTAGCTCCATTCATGTTTACTCCTATTAATTACTGGAATTTGATAACCCCTTTGTTTTCTACTTAGCATGACTCTGAATGCAGAGGACAGAGCCATAAATCAGGTGGGTGGCTTTCACTGAAGGCAGGACTCCTTTGCTTTGATGTTGACAGCTTAAGGCTAATTCTCCAAGCTTGATAGGTTTATAATTCAAGAAGATGTGATTTAATGTTGGCGGAATTTATATTCAAAAGTCTTTAAAGGAGAAAGGTATTCTAAGTAGAAAATGAAGTTTTGAGCTAAATCTTAAGCAGACAAAGACCGTCAGGGTTTCTAGACATCTGGCATTGGAGAGCTCTGTAGGACACCTATCTTCAACCTTTAGCTGGAAGAAAATACTAGGCACAAAGACAAAACAGACAAAGTGAGGGAGCTCTGGCACCCAAGGAATGTTCTTAGGGTAAGGACAGCTGCTTATTGTTTTTTTTTCTTCTGTTTCTGACTTTGTCATTGCCTATAAACAGTAAGAGAATTGCATTCATGACATACCTGAGACATTTTTGGTACTTAACGTGGACTATACTGTCTTGGGTTTGCAAAAATGCCTGGAATCTATCCCTACCCCTAATCTAGGTGTTTCATAAGTTTCTACAAACACCCGGTCCTTGTCTCATTTATACTGCGAATGCTGAGAGAATGAATTTTCATAAAGTGAACACACCCACAGCTGCTCTAGACACCTGGAAAGACGGGGCGAGGCCCTTCACCATAGCCCACGCGCACACAGTATTTAGGCCCTTCCTCAGCTCCTGCACATACTATTTAGCCCCTTCCTCATAGCTCCTCTGTACACTGTGTAGGCCCTGCCTTGTGCACATAGCTTGTGCACACACTATTTAGGCTTCTCCTCATAGCTGTAGACACACTACATTGTTTAGGCCCTGCCTAGTAGCTCGCAGATACACTCTCCTCCCACCTGAAATCACTTGATCTTTACGCGTTTTGTTTTGGTCTCTTCATGACACTTGGTTGTGTTTAGCAGACAAATTTCTTACATGATGTCTGAGAATAAAATGTTCTAAATTATAATACACACTTTTCTGCCTTTCAAAGACATAGTATATTGAATTCAGTCTTACTTAAATCAATGGCTTTGGGATCTTTTAGAATACTAATTCGTTTTCTTTAGAACCTGAAGTGGGGTTGGTTGTTTGCTCCATTCTGCACTCAAAGAATGCCGTGCATTTCATGAGTTCTCCACAGCATTTTAAAAATAGTTATTCCTCCTTTGCTTTCAGCCTTTTATTTTATTCTTGAAATTCTGGTTTGATTCTTGGACAGGGTAGGAATAAAGGTAACTAAGCTTACCAGTAGTCAGAAGTATGCACAGATGGCACATGATCACAGCCACTGTCCTTCCCATGACTTCACCAGAGACTGGACTGTGGCATCTGGGTGACTTAGACACTGTAGAGAGCTGGGCTTACTGGATACTTGGTGATCTAGATGAGGAGTTTTAGAAACTGTATGGTCTGAGGCGTGATCCTGTGAAATCCTTTGCTGTAGTGACTTCTGGTGCACTGTGAAATCCTTTGCAGTAATAACCATTTGATTTTTGCAAGTTTTGTGTGTGTGTGTGTGTGTGTGTGTGTGTGTGTGTGNNNNCTAGCCCCCCCCCCCCCGAGCTCTACGTCAGTGACTGAAGTCTTTAAAATAATCTGTCTCTAATCTGTCAGTTGTATATTAAGAATTATAACAATGTGAGGAATTGTGAAAGTAAGAATTGAGAGCTCACAGACAATTGCTAGGCTTCTAGACTAGATACTAGATTACATGAACACACAACATATTGATTTGGTGAAGAAAGGCTATATATAGTGCAGAGTCGGGCTATGACAGATGGGGTTCGCTAGCAACACATCTATGACTTCTAGGCGTCATTCCAAACTCTGAGACAAATTCACCAGATGCACGGCCTCTTGCCATTTTTAATGAATTCACTTTTATATAAATGAGAAGCATTTATATATATTTCTCCTATGGCCAAATACCCTGAGGGCTTTATAAGAACTTTTACTTTATTATTATTATTATTTTTCACTTAATGGATGTAGTGCCATATATTAGTATGTAGTTACGTTGCTAATAACAGGTTTTTTTCAAATGGAACTGAGATATCTAGATATTTAATACTTATATAAGATCATACACATACCCAATAAATATCTGTAGTTTTGTCTTAGGATTATATGTTCAAGATGAACCCTTTTAGAGGTGGTAGAAAAGGTTCATCTCTTAGCACCTGGGAGAATTCTGGAAGCTCAGATCTATGTCCTTTAAGTTTTGATATTATTTCTTTGGATTGAAATCCAGTTCATTAAAATACACTTCATTTTTAATTTCTAATTATGAAAATACCATACGAATATAAATTTTTTCTAAAAAATGCTTTGGGTTGGGGGTAGAGCCCAGTGAYAGAGTGCCCGCTTGCCAAGCATGCATGAGGTTCAGTGGTTGATGCTGCAARCAGATGACAAACATACATGCATATACACATACATGCATACACACATACATGCATGCATACCTTTCAGAAAATCCTGGAGTTTCCATTGATGACTCTGTCCATATCAGCTCACACCTATTCCGTTTCCATTTCCTTTCCCTTCTCAGCCTGCCCCTCCGTTCCTACATGAATGTTCTATTCATGGTGGCATACTGTCCCCGTCACCCCGTGAAGTGCAGCTTTTGACATGCAGTGTCCCAGGAGCTCCGCCACGTTGCACTCAGACATCCATTTAAAGGCTGGATTCTACCCCACAGCACACATTCCTGTTTATTTAGCCCTTCCCCTTTTGTTCCACACACGGGATTTTGTGTACTTTCTCTATTTTGCTTTTTTTCTCTCTAAACAGTGCTTGGATGAGGTTTCTTGTACATGCATCCACACCTGCATGTGTGAGGATTCCTTTAGGATGTAGAACAAGAAATGGTGTAACTGGGCCATAGAGTATGCATGCTTCAAGTTTAATTATAGAAACTGTGTCCAGTGCTGATCATTTTAAGCTTTCTTTTAGGAACTTTTTCCCCATTAATTTATGTATTCATCTTACATCCAGATCACAGCCCCCTCCTCCCAGGCCCTACCCATGTGGTCCCTCCCCATACTCCTTTCTTGTCACCTCTCTGAGAAGSGGAAGGTCCCCTCTGAGCACCAGCTTACCCTGACCCCTCAAGTCACTGCAGGACTAGTTATATCCTCTCCTGCTGAGGCCAGACAAGACATTCCATTTAGGGGAACAGATCCACAGGCAGGCAACAGAGTCAGGATAAAGCCCTACCCAYCCCAGTTGTTGGGTGATCCACCTGAAGACCAAACTGCAAATCTGCTAAATATTTGCAAAGGGGCCTAGATCCAGCCCCTTTCTACTTTTCCTTGGTGGTTCAGTCTCTGGGAGCCCCCATGAGTTCAGGTTAGTTAACTCTGGTGGTCTTCTTGTGGGTTCCTCAATCCTTTCCCCAACTCTTCTACAAGAGGAGCTCTGTCTAATGTTTGCTGTGAGTTTCTGCATCTGTTTTGGTGAGCTGCTGGGTGGAACCTCTGAGAGGACAGTTAAG
>BDUI01000448.1:51167-62731 GCA_002335545.1 Apodemus speciosus | reverse complement strand
TGAACTATAGTTTCCCTATGTTAAGTCTTTTGAAAACAATGCTCTGTCACTTGTCCCTTGGTCTGCTCATCCAAATCTTCATCTGACTATTGACCACTTCTTGGACACAGACTATGTATTGAATATTAGATTAAATCTTTTCTATATTAAGTATACAGTGTTGTTATCTKCGTTCTTACTTGTGTCTTTTTATTTTTGCTACCATCTGCAGTGAATATCTAGTTGTAATTGTTTAATATTTATATGAAAAGTTCCTTGAAGCTTGCTTCAAAAATCAGACTCTTCACTGGGGTTTTAATGATACTCTGCTATGGTCATATACTCATAGCCTTGCATACATGTCACCCGAGAGGCTTCATCCAGCAACTAACGGGAGCAGATGCAGAGACCTTCAGCCAAACATTAGCCAGAGCGCTGAGATTCCCATAGTAGGCAGGAAGGAAGGACTGTGGCAGCCAGAGGGGTCAAGGACACCGCAAGAACGCAGCCCGCAGAATCATCTAGGCAGGGCTCAGAGACCGAAGTGCCAGCCATGGAGCCTGCATGGGTCTGACTAAGTCCTCTGCTTTTATGTTGTGGTTGTGTAGCTTGGTACTCTTGTGGTACTTGTAACATGGGAACGTGGGCTGTCTCTGACTCTGTTGCCTGCTCTTGGAGCCCTTTTCTTTCTACTGGCTTGCCTTGTCTGGCCTTGTTAGGAGGGTTTGTGTCTTATTGTATCTTTGTTATGCCATGTTTGCTTGATCTCCCTGGGGTAACCTGCTCTTTTCTGAAGGGAAATGAAGAAGGAGTGGATCTGGGGGAGAGGGGAGGTGGGGTGGGGCTGGGATGAGTGGAGGGCAGGGAAACTGTTAGGATGTAATATGTGAAAGAAGAGTAAATGATAATAAAAGTATGGCTTAAAATACCTGCTAGGGCCACTATGCAGCATCCTTCCGCCTCGGGGACATGTGGAAGGGCTGAGTTCTTCACTTTTATAAGGCTCTCTGTGGTGTTAGGACCAACCTGGCACATTGTTCTTTGAAGAGCTGTGGCTTTATTCACCCACATACTTTGAGCTAAACTGTTACGCATTTCCTGAACTTTGACTTGTCAGCCTGTAGACAGAAAATTTTTTGAGAAGGTGACATGTGGAACAYATCTTGCATCCTATTTACCGAACAAATGACAGTGTTCTATAACTAGAGTTAATTTAAGTAGCAACACATGGCTACTTAAATGTAAAACTTCGGGGTCTGAATATGGTAGAATGCTTGTCTGTCTTGCCTAAAGGCATGGGTTCAGTTTCATACCACAAACAATCAGTCAATCAAWCAAACAAACCCACCCCAAGCCCTCCTCTCCCCRTTGCACTGGCAATACTCTGAATTACTCAGCTACGTGTGGTCTATCTCAGACATTGCAGATCCAAAGTGCCCACCCTCGCAGAATGTTCTAGCAGACCCTGCCATTTTAACCACGGTGTTTGTTAAAAGCAGACTTCGGCCTCACGCTGCCCAGCCTTGAAACCGAGCTGCAGATGTCTGCTGACTGAACCTGCCCGAGTCTCATCTCAGCTGTGACTTGGGGATGATGCCAAGCATCTGTTTCTTACCTAGGTTGCCATGGTTACATTTGGTAAACAATAGCCTGCAGTGGTCAGTGCTGTTAAACGCTTACGGGATCTGCAATCGTCACCACTACCGCCCTGTCCATTTTCTTAGGAGCACGCATTCCCCCAGTAGGGAAGAGAAAGGAAGTTACTTTGTTCACTCTTGGTTTGTTTGTTTTTTTTTTTTTTTTTTTCCTTCCCCTTCCTGGAGATGAGATGGATTCTGGGAAAAGTAGACATTTCCCTCTTTATCCTGTACTCTGTGTAATCTGGCCAATTCAATAAAAATGTCAGTGTAGTTGTGTTACGGCTTGTTTCCGAGAGCTATTCCATGTAAGTGGTTCGTCCAGAAATGTGTGCTTCTTAGGAGAGAGCGCCGTGTTCCTTTGAGACGGAGATCCCCAAGAACCCTTTGCCGAGACGGTCAGGTGAGCTGGCCGCTGAAATTCCTTTTTTTGTAGATTTATACGATTTTGGACATTTTGGGTATGGCAACTTGGGAGCTTTTAATTTGTTTTTATTAGATCATTTTCTAAACTCTTAAAGCAGTGGCCTTTTCAGCAGGACATACACACAATTTGTTATTGTAGTTATGGGGAATTGCTGATGTAAAGCATCCTGTGACTTCAGGGAATATTAATAAGCCTCTTAAAATACTTGTTCAATTAGATCTCTTGACCTCCTGTCCAGAGGTTGAACTGTCATTAACAGAGAGAAATCTTTCCCCAGTTGAAGTGATAGTGGAGGAAACCTCTGTCTTTCTCCTCATTTTTCCCTAGCTTGTTTTCCATACATTTTCTGGACCAGTAAGGGAACATGATGCCCTACGTTAGGACGCCAAAGGCCCATCTCTACTGTGGACAGTAAGAACTGCTTAGGTTTTATATTACTATTGTGCCTACTTTTTATTAAAACRAAACCCCCAAACAACCATTTGCTGTATCCACAGGTTGGAAAGATAATTTTCACTTGTGTGGAGAATTGCTTCTTTCTGCCTCAAGCAGCAGGGTCAGGGGTGCATAGTTTGTTTGCATAAAGTAGKAAGTATTTTCCTAAACTCACAGAGAGAGGAATCTGGGGACTGTAATTGCCCACTGGCCTGTCACCAAGGCTGGGCCCTGAGATCAGCTTGTCTAGGACTGAAAGCCTGGGTTTTGAAACTGACACCACATCTGTACTGTGTGGGGCTCCAAGTGGCCATGGCAGTCTTGGGTTTTGTCCGCTCCTCATGCCAATCTGTTGTGAAATTCTCTTGCTGTCAGATTTGTAGTTTCTCTCTCCGAGAGTAGGTCATCTGATTTGGAGCATGAAGGTACCGAGCCTCCTAAGTCTCTGTGACAGAAAGATACCCATGGAGAAGGACTGAAGMCAGAGACCAGAGGAGCTGGCAGGAAACTGCAAACATGGTGGAATTTCAGAGCGTTCCATTTTGTGAAGTCATGGATAATTTAAAAAGTACTGGCTTTTACTTTTGTTTGTTTCTGTGCTGCAACCACGTCTATCTGCCAACCTTTCTGAAATGTCATGATGTAATTATTTTAACAGGCACTGTATGCTCCTTTATTTGGGGGATATTAACCTTTCTAAACAAAAGGAATGTTAATATACACTGGAGACACAACTAATGGGATTTCATTTTTCTTGTTAGGCAAGAAGCTTGATTTTTTTTTTTTTTAACTTCTTGCAAAAGAATTCGGCGAGTGAAATAATTGCCTTAAGCTAATCCATGATAGCGATTTTTAAACGTGACTTTCCAGATCACTTTTATATGGCTTAGAAAGAATAATGTGATTTTCTTGTTTTTGTTTGCTTTAGCTAAACACTATTGAAAAATGATATAAATTCAATGACTTGAAAACAAAGGAAATGCTAATTTCTAATGTGCTGAGTTCTTTTAAGGCATGAAATATAGTGTTTAATTCATTGTTTACTTTTATATAGATGTAGTTAATTTTTTGAAAGTATGGGACAAACAGAATAAATTAGCTAGCTTGCTATTTCCTTAATCACTGTGTATTTCTGTTTGATATGTGCATGCATTTGACCTGAGTATCCTATGGTATATAAAGCACACCAGCCRTAGCCTCTTGACAGGGTAGCCGGATGCATGCAGGATTCTCAGGGCTCCTTCTGTCCCCACATCTTTCTTCTGCCCTCTTTCCCTACCCTCCCCCCACCTCTCTTATGATAAATAGCCACCGGACCACTTTTCCTGGCYGTCATGACTCACTTTTGACCAGTAACACACATTTGCCACAGTATACATAAGGCAACAAAATATTTTAAAGTCAACAGTACCATCAGGCCTATAGCTTGGACCTTATTTCCATGAGCGGTAGTTCTGTARGCACCTCCAAACTGAGCAAAACCAGAATCAGTAGTCGCAGCTGATGGCCGTACCCAAAACACTGAAGTTGGGAGGAGAGGGAGGAGGCRGCTGTGGCACTGAGCCTCCATCATCCTCTGCGGCAGGCTCTCGGACAGCTTTCCCTTTAAGCAAGCAAGATGACGAGGTTTTGCGATTTCGGATTAGTGTGAGAGTATGAAATGGCTCCCTTTTTCTTCCAGGCAAAAATACCAACAGAATCTGAAAGTGCTAATTTCATTTCGTGGCTTTCAGGCTTAAACTATGGGCTGGAACCGGAACCGTGCGTTAGTCGGCCGAGGCACAGAGGTTCTTTCGACAGTGCTAATTATTATTTCACCACAGGCATTTACTTTATGTTGTCTGCTGTCTCCACTCCAAAACTAGCCATTGTTTGAGGGAAGGAATCAGTTGGAGTGTCAAGAACCTTTCCCCAGACAAGTCTTGCTATTTTACGAGTATAGACACTGTGCAATAAAGGGAGCTTTATTGAGAACAGTCTTGTACATGGGATGTAATCTGGATGAATATTAAAAAAAACGAATAGGTTTATATTTTAGTGTTGATTTTTAAAGTATATTTTTGACATCCCAATTACCTTGTTTTATCTCCATTAAATTTAATCTGTTCTTATTGGGATACAACTAAATTTTTGTTACACACATGGACTTCGGAAGGAGTGACATATACAGTTAACAAATAAATACAGAATGAAATTGAATATAGCCTTCCTGATTCGCAAAGGAAGATGAGTGGAGAGAGAGTTGATTGCGTGTCTGGAAGCATAGCTGCCTGATTTATGTCCTAATTTTAGTACTGAGTTTCCTTTGTAATAGTAAAATGTCACATTAGCATGTCCCTTTTAATAATCTAATATGCTACCAGTGACAATAAATACATGCACCAAGTCTACCTCAAGGTATCTCTAACTTCCCAGGCCTGTGACCCTTCCTCATGTAGTTAAATTGCCCACATGACCCTGCTGTCATATATTTTTAATTGTAAAGCACTTGAAATTAATCATGTTTTATTTCTTTTTAAATAAGCACCTCAGGAGCAGCAGTACGCAGTTTTGCTCACGGCACTTATCCACTCTTAAAGAAAATTAAAGATTGGAAAGGGTCCGTGTTTCAGAGGCAGCAAAGCCATCCACACTGGGAAAACATAGTGAACAAGGACTTAGCATGCTAGGCCTACGCCTAGTCTCGTGCCCGTGCACTGAGTTAAAACTGGCATTGGTGCACATAGCAAAGTAGAAACATTTTAAATTATTACTGCAAGTCATCAGTGGTCATAACCCAAGGTCTCCAGAACCTCAGTGAGGGCTGAGGTTTCTTCCACTCTGGGAGGCAGCAGAGTGTCTTTCATTTAAACTACGCACAGCTAATCTTTAGGAGAATTGGACTCTGCCTCCGAACTAATTATGATTTACAGAAATTGATAATTTGTCTTCGGCATGTGTCTGCAGGAAGAAATTACTATTAAATTTGATTAACAAATGACAGATTTCAGCCTAGTAATTTACCGTCKTTATTAGCAAACTTAGGAAACTTCTCACAGTCATCCTGGTAGTTCATCCCGAAATACCATGGATACCTGTAGCCTGGGCACAGAGCTACCTTCCTGTGAACAAACACATCTCCGTGTGGTTTGTCTTCTCCTTCCTCAGGCACAGTCCATGTGTTCAAGCTGATTTCCCATGAGAGGTGGAACTTAATAATATGTAATTAACTTCCCAAAATGAAGGATCTGGCCTTCCAAATACTCTCTCAACGGGCTCCCTCAGAATATTGAGGCTTGTACAGGAGGAAGTGGTGCTTCTGAGCCACCATAGTTTCTCACCCTCCACTTTGTCAAACAAATGTKTTTCTTTCTTTCTGAAACAGATTGCAGACCGTACATTTGTTTAAAATCTGAGTCTTAATATACAGTTGACATTGTGTGTGTGACGCAGAAGCCTCTCTTGCAAGCACATAATTGAACCGTGGAACTGTTGTAACACGGCACCAAACTGGGATATAAAAACATTTCTCATGTGAGTAACATGATTATTTTTAAGTACACTAACATCCATGTTTTTATATAGTTGAGAAAAWGTTCCATTGGACTAAGCAACCGTTCGGGATCATCACTGTGGTAAAACATGCCCCTTCATGKTTTCCTGYYGGGAGAACCTTCTTGTCTGTTGAAAGGGAAAGTTGAGAGGCTGGAGAGAAGGCTCAGTGGTTAAGCCCATTACTACTCTTGAAAAGGACCCTGGTTCAGCCTCCAGCGCCCATATCCGCAGTTCACAATTGCTTGTAACCCCAGTTCCAAGAAACCTGACACCCTCTTTTGTCTGTATAGGCACCTGYGTGTACATGGTACACATTGCACATATAATGATATAATTCATAAATAAATATTTTAAAAGATTAATTGAATAACTGGTCTTTAAAATTTTATTTCGTATGTATCAGTGTTTTGCCTGCATGTATATCTGTGCACCGTCTGTGTGCATGGTGCCCCAGGAAGTCAGAAGAAGGTGTTGGATCCCCTAGGAGCTAAAGACAGTTGTGAGTCCCCGTGTGAGTGATGGGAATTTACCAGGGTCCTCTAGAAGTGCAGCCAGTGCTCTTAAATACTGGGCCATCTCTCCAGCTCCCAATTAGCCTTTTAAGGAATCAGAAGCAAAACCTAATTTTATAATGACGTGAAATAAATGTTATAATGACGTGAAATAAATGTTCTATTATCTAATAGTTCACCAGCAAAGTCTGCAGTAGCCTCCTTTCTCAAGGATGCAGCTTGTGTGTGATGCTAATATTCAAATGAACCTGCCACAGTGAGTGATGGGAGGTGCTAATAACTCCAAGTGGGGAGATGAAAACAACATATTGCACACACCTGCTCTCCGCTTCATGTCAGCCTCATCATATTATTGAGTGAGTGAGCACAGCACTGAATGAGGAGAGTCAGARGCCCAACAACAGCAAGGCATGTGTCCTTGTGTCTGGAAGCCTCRCTGTCACTGTGGTCCACTCTTGACCTTTGACCTGGGGATGCAAAAGAAGGCGGAGCCCTTAGAACAGTCTCTCCTGCTGCGTATTGGCAATGCTGAGTGTTCCATAACCTGTATTCAGTCTTTCTTAGTATTGCATTGGGAATGGGTGTCTATGTACTAATTTTGTTTAACAGTCTCCATCTTGTTTCATCTCTTTGTATTTCTAGTGTTCTTAACTAAAGTAGGACCGTCCATAATCTAATCAGGCAGAAGGGCATGCTTTAAGCAGGTTAACTGACCTTTGTTGCTGAAAATGGTCAGGATTCTAAAGAGAAACAATTTAGCAACAAACTAGACAAAACCCTGGGATGGACCATGAGGTAAACYCTTACAAAGCATGTTAGATTCTAGAGAACTGCAGATAGCTCATCTGTCTTTCACCCAACAGAAACCTTCTCCTGGTAACTTATGTTCATTTAAAAGCTAGGGACACATTGAGGTCCAAAAAGAACACCGTCCAGCCCAGAAATGCACCAAATGAGGCTCCTGAAATGTCCTTCWTCTRTKCGTCTCTAAAGCCCTCCAGACTTGGTTTGCTTATTCTCRACCTGTCGTTCTTTCTCAGTTCCTAAGCATTGTCCTTTGAGTACAAGTCAAACCATGTAATGGTGGCAAAGTGAGTCAATTTAGGACCAGAAGGATGTGTAATCAAAGTGGACCTTTGAGAGACGACTGCATCCTGTCTTCCCTATTCTGAAAGCAAACTGAGGAAGCTCTGAGAAGAGGAATTTTGAGAGAGAATAGGATTTACAYAGAAGGGTCCCCAGGGCTTGTGATTTCTGTGGAGCCACAGCAATCCTTAGGCACTGCATAAGCTAAAAAGAATGGACTTTCCCCAAACCCAACGGAGAAAGTGTCTTCAGTTTAATAGTTTCAGGGAATCAGTTGGCTGCATGTATGTTTTTTTCTTTTAAATTCAGAGTCTCAGAAGTCAAGTTGAACCACCAACCAAAATGGAGTGAAGAAATGTTTGAACACCTCGGGGGAGAAGCAAGAAAGTCCTTGATAGGGGAAAGAACACTGAAGTTTAGCTCCGACAAGTGGGACCCCTGCTACTAGGCTCTGTCCGCTCAGAGTGCTTCTGGGAAGACCACTAATAGAACAAACAGCATGTAAACATCAGCAAGTTAAGTACTTGCCAGCCCAGTGGTTAGGAGTGGAAGTCAAGCTAAAGATTAAAGACAGCCTGACAAAATCCTACACGCAAYCCAGCTGGGCTTTACACATTATGAGATGTGGTCGGACAGAATGAGGGTGTTTAAAAAAATGATTGCTATTATGCAGCTGGAGGGCAGCGGGCTGAGCTGGGCATGTGCCAGGGAACTTGTGCTGCTTGTGTAGATAAACTTGCAGGGCTCCGGCTTTCAACCCCRTCCAGTTCTTTCTGTCAGCCTCTCTTAACCTTGTCCTGTCCCTTGCTGAGCCCTGACATTTTCAGAGCAGAAGAAAATCATGTTAAATTTATGTATGAGGAGGGGTACGCCTGTGTGTGTTGCTGGACTCGGGTTTTAAGTGTTCGGGCTCTTTGGATTAGTTCTGCCCTTGGTTTATTTTGTAATCACAGAGGAACTTATAAACCAGTTTGGAGTAAGAGTCTTGATGCAGTTTCTTGTGTTCTCGATCAGCACAGGAGCAGGTCTTTTGGGGCTCTGCAGAAGAGGTTCGGGCCCGCTAAGAAAGCCAGGTGAGCTCATGCTGTTTGCCTAAGTCTGCTGGAGCCCACAATGCTGGTTTGGTCAGTGACTTAACCGGGATTTTGTCCAAGATTTTGTTTGATGAAAGAATTACAAAATGGATGATGTTAAAACTTCTGATGGAGAATTGTGAGCACTGGGCTTGGTAAAGAGGATTTGGACCAGACTGTAGAACATCTGGGCAGCTAACTGAGGAGAGTATAGTCTTCTTTTCCCTTTAGACAGGTGGTAGGATGGCGCTGAGGATGACTAAGAGGTCCAGAAGCCATGTGGAAGAAGGATACCTGTGTCTGAGTTGTCAGGCAGGAGGGCTGTTGCAGTGGACTAGTAGTGTGAGCAGTGGTTTCTGTTAGCCAGTCAGTAGTAGTCTTGGGAGAACCATAGGTGTTGCCTCACATCCCAACCCCCAAGTGCGTTTCTCGGGCTCACTGAAGTGGTATGATAGGAAGAATCTGTGTTCCTTTCAGACGGGAGATAAGGAAGATACTCTGTGATCCATTAGTGATGTCTGCAGTGGGTCGGGATGGTGGCTCCTCTCTATGAAGATGTTACCTCTGGTAGACACACTCAGCAACACTTAAGAGAAGTTTTAGGGATTAGTGGCTGACTGAATGTGGAGAATCAGAAAGTTTGGAGGAATATTATGATGGCTAGTACTGAAATCTTGAATGACCTGACTTAGCAAAATGACAACTAAAAGATAAATATTCAGCAAACACTGTTGATTGAGGTTAGAGCCAGAGATTTGGATTGGAAGTGGCCAACATTGCAAGAGTACAACAGAGATCCTTGTACTCTTGTAATGGGGGCTGAAGAGTCAGAAAGGACTGCTAGTATTAAGAAGAGATAGTCTGAAACCATGTGACCCTCCTAGTCCCCAAGCCTGAATGTATAGGCTTTTCACATCTTGAGTCAAATTGCAGAAAGGAGACCAGGTAGTAAACTTGGGAGGTGAGTTTGGAATCAGTATATTAGGTTTCTCTGGGCTTGTCAAGATTCCAATGGTACCTTTTATTTTATTTAAATTTGTAAAAAAAAAAAGATTTTATTTTATGTCTATGGGTGTTTTCCTGCATGCATGTTTATGTACACTGTGTGTGTGCCTGGTGCTAACAGAGGCCAAAGGAGAATATTGGATCCTTTGGAACTGGACTTTTTCAGATGGTTGTGAAATGCAGTGTGGATATGCCAGGMATTGAACTCGGATCCTTTACAACAACCCCAAGTGCTCTTAACCACAAATCTAACTCTAGCTCTTGTTATTAAAATTCTTAATAAGCACAAATGTAGTAATTACCATGCTCTAGCTGTGCTGAAATATATGGAAGATTAGTGGTAAGAAGCTAGTTCTCTGTTAGGGAGAAGATGGACTYGGAGGAGTTAAGAGTTCCCTTCGAGTCTCACAGGTAATAAATGTCAGGATTGGGTCTTAGACTTAGGTCTGGTGGTTGTCTTCCTGTGTGCTTTCTCTGTTATCATATGCTATCTTCTAGAATATATATGATACAGAGATGAACTTTATATATAGAAATAAAGGATAAATGATGTGCATAATCTGACAGAATCATTTGGAGAAGTGGAGATGCTGACAGTATCCAGCTTTTGCCCTTTACATTTTGCTTCTGCGTTCATACATTCATAAATATATTTAAACCTGTCTCTGAATATTTAGGTCATTTCTAGTCATTTGCTCTTATAAATAGGAAAAAGATGGTATAAATTAGCCAGACTGCCTAGGTTTAAATCCAAGCTCCACCACTTCTTACCAATGAGATCTTTGGTAGTTTCTTAACCTTTGTGTCCCAGTTTCCCTATTTGCAAAATGGAATGATAATGGCTATTGTGACAGATGCATGCGGATGGCTATGTAAAGTACTTGGCATAACAATTTGGCACACGCCAAGCTCATATAGGTAAGAGCATGATTTTGGGGGTCAGATTTCTTTGGGTTTAAATTCCAGCTCCATCTTTTTCTAGTTGTRTGACCTTGGACATAACCTTAGCCCTCCCTCCCCTCGCCCCACCCCCGTCCCCCTTAGCTTGTAAGCCCTTCTATGGCTGCTGGAAGTTATAATGCAGAAAAGTTGCTTTTATGGTACTTAAACAAAGGACACAATACAAGATCATTGTTTTCATTATTATTGCCATAATCGTTGTAATTAGGACTAATGCCACAATGAGCATCGTGTACATCAATGTTTGTGTGTCTTCGTGACTGTTTCCTTAGGGCAAATCCTTAAAGAATTGCTGTGTTTCTTTTGACTTTCAAAAAATATTGAAACTACGTAATTTTGAATGTTGAAAATGATAAGTTATTACCAAGTACATAGWCGGTACCCTTAGCAACTTGGATGTGGCGAGGCACTACAAGGAACCTCTGCATAGCCTGTAGTGTGAGAACAAAGAGCGGAAACTAACCATGGTAAAGCGTGATGGTAATTATCAGTGTCAGCCTGACTTGGTGTGGATTCAAAATAAGAGACATCTGGGTGTGGTTTTGAGGACTTTACAAATACACCTAGCGGAGGAAGGAAGATATTGATAGTGATAACACACCATACTGTGGAATGGGAACCCAAACTGACAGAGAAGGAGGAAGCTAGCTTAACTGAAGGTCCTCTCTGCCTCTGACTGGGGAGAGTGAGGCGGGACACTTCCCGCTCCCTCAGCCTTGCCTTCTTCCGCAATGCTGGACTCTCTTCCCTCAGTGTGTGCAGCGAAGTGAGCCAGCCACTCCTCCTTCCACGCCTTCTGTCAGGTATTCCATCACAGAACGAGAAAATCAAGTATACATAAAGGTATGTCGTGTGAGTGATGCTTTCAAAAAGGGACCCATCAATTGGAGAAAAATAATTGGGGCTCAGGGAAATC
>BDUI01000447.1:188243-206429 GCA_002335545.1 Apodemus speciosus | reverse complement strand
TATTCTAAATATGACAGACTAGCATTGATCTCCGCCAGGGTCTACAGTCCAGGCTGTAAATCAGAACTCCTGGGCAGATTGTTTGAAACACTACTAGCTAAGATTCATCCTGGAGACTACGATTTAATTGGGGGTGAGATGCTTCCAGCCTCCACACAATTTTATAATTCCTCTTGTGCTGTTATATATACAAGGGTCAAGCATAAGTGAACTAGTCTTTATTTTTGACCTTACATTTTTCTCATACATACCAGATTATATGTTCTCTGACTAGGCATAAATAACACCCCATCAACGTTTTTTTTCCATGCAGACACAGAAAGTATCCAAAGATACTCAACAAACAGAAACATCAGCACTTCCGTGGAGTCTTTACTCAAAAGGATTTCAAACAGAAGTTTCTAGAACTTTCTGAGAAAGTGTGAATATTATCACTTCAAAATGTAAGTTTTATTAATTTACATGTTTATAACATAGCACATCTTATGCCTATGCACAATGTAGAGATTGGCCATATGAACCACTAAGATGTAAATGCTTAGAGTAAATATTGTGAGGTTAACAGGAGGAGCATGAGCTACATGCCACAATTTTGTACATGGAAAATTTGCTCAGAATAGAAAATAGTTTATGTCATCTTTCAAAATTGAACTATCTTTAACTTTTATTCCATCTCTTCTAAACATGTCCTTATCTTATATATGTGGTTCATTATAATTAACATAGAACAGATATGATCAACTTGATTTAAACATTCTATCCTGTCTTATGTATCAAAATGGAACAATATCCTAGCAATGTGTTAAAAATGTTCATTTTTATAGATCTAATGGATAGAAATGTAATTAAAACAGATTTCAACTAGTGTACTTAACAATTACTTCTGGTTTAGCTTGGTCCTACTATGTGGGATGGACTTATTTGTTTTTCATACAGAGTCCTACCATGTAGGCTGGATTGGACCTTGCAATGTAAATTAGGCTGGTTAGGAGCTCACAGATCTGGTGACCTCAGCCTCCTGATGGCTGAGATCAAGGGTGTATGCCATCACACCTGGTATACTTAGGAATTCTTTTACTGGTTATTTTATTTATTTACATTCAAATGTTATCCCTCTTCCCAGTTTCCCCTCCACAAGCCACATAACCCTCCTTCCTCCCCCTGCTTCTATGAGGGTGCATACACACCTGCCCATGCACTCCTGCCTCAGCAGCCTGGTATACCCCAATCCTGGGTCATCAAGCCTCAGGACCAAGGGGCTCCCCTCCCAGTGATTCCAGATAAGGCAATCCTCTGATACCTACGCAGCTAGAGCCATGGGTACCCCCTGTGTATTCTTTGGTTGGTGATTTAGTCCCTGGGATCTTTGGGTGATATTGTTGTTCTTCCAATGAGGTTCAAAACCCCTTCAGCTCCTATATTCCTTGCCCTAACTTTCACTTTGGGTTCCCAACACTTAGTCCATTGTTTGACTGTGTACATCCCCATCTGTATTGGTCCAACTCTGGCAGWGTCTCTCAGGGAACAGCTAGACTAGGCTCCAGTCAGTAATCACTTCTTGGGATCAGCAATAGTGTGTGGGTTTGGTGAGGGCAGATGGGATGGATCCCTAGGTGGGGCAGTCTCTGGATGGCTCTTCCTTCAGTTTCTGCTCCACTCTTTTCCCCTGCATTTCCTTTGGACAGGAGGAAATCTGGATTAATACATTTTAGATAGATGAGTGCCCCCATCTGTCAATGGGGGCCATAACTATCCACTGGATAAGGTCTCTACAGGTTCTATCTCCCAATTGTTGGGTATTTTGGGTAAAGACACCCTTGTTGGGTCCTAGGAACCTCTTTCGTCACTGGCATCTGAGACTTTCTAGTGGCTACTCCCAGTTGCTCCTCCCCCACTGCTACATACCTATTTTCAAAATTTGAACCTCTATACTTCTCCCCAATCTTCTCCCATATCTGAACTGGCACAATTTTCCCTCTCCCTCTTCTCTCCCTCCAAGATYCCTGTCTTTGTCTACTTCCCAGAAATTATTCTTTTGCCCCTACTGAGTAGTACTGTACCTTTCATATCATTCTGGTGGTTCCTCAGAAAATTGGAAGTAGTTCTCTCTGAGGACCCAGCTATACCACTCCTGGGTATATACCCACAATATGCTATAATGTATAACAAGGACATATGATCCACTATGTTCATAGCAGCCTTATTTATAATAGCCAGAACCTAGAAGCAACCCAGATGTCCCTCAATAGAAGAATGCATACAGAAAATGTGGTACATTTACACAACRGATATTCACCTATTAAAAACAATGATTTGATAAAATTCACAGGAAAAAGGATGGAACTTTAAAATATAATCCTGAGTGAGGTAACTCAGTTTCAAAAGCACACATATGTTATGTACTCACTGATAGGTAGATATTAGCCAAAAAGAAGCTCAGAACACCTATAATACAACTCACAAACCATGTGAAACCCAAGAAGAAAGATCACACAAAAGTGTGCATGCTACTTAGGAATTCTTAAACTGAAGCTGTCCATGGTAGTATGTGCTAGTTATCCCAACACAAAATGCTGTGGATTGCAAGTTCAAGTCCAGTCTGGACTCTACAGTTTCAGAGATCAAATTACAAATAGCAACTAAAGCAAATAGAACCTTAGGCTTTGCCCTTGTTCCCAGAGTAAGGGTAAAACTTCTTAAATAATGGGCACTTGCCAAGTTTTACTTCGACTGAGAGGGACAGTTAACAAGGACCACAGKGATGAGGACCCTGACTAGTGTGATAAAGAGATCAGGCTTCAAATCTCAGCCCTTCTGTGATTTCAGTTTCTATGTAGGGTTGTTTACTTTGATAGGTATACATGTAAAATGAAGTCTACAATAATCTTAGTTGATATTTCAGCCACCATCACCCAGGTGCACAGCTAATACACCACCTGGGAAAACACCCAATTCTAATTCTGTACATAGCTCTATGGTAGGGCTGAGTAACAAATGACATCTCCATATGCTTCTTGCATTAAAGATTAAGTAAGATAAAGTACACGAAGCATGTATGTCCCCAGTAAACTTTGGGAGCTTGYTAATTGTTGAACCTGCAGTATTGGGCACCTCTTTGCTAAAGCACAGGGGAGGTTTTGTATTGATGTTACAAAAGTTTAATCCTAATGCAATTAAAAGCCATTTAAGTGAGATTGCAATGAGCCTACTGGCAGACTCATTGAAATATTTCAGCAAAGTTCATGCGATCAGTACAGGTATCTATCGTAAGTATTCTATCAGTTGGAAAACAAGAAGTCTATGCTTCTTTGCTCTGGAACTAAAGATCCCATTATGGAAGAGAAATGAGCCATTCAGACATCCAATCAACTAGCCAGCTTCTGGCCCYAATGATCATGTCAGTACAACCAATAACTAAGTTAGTTTAACTCCAGCAATACAAATGCATTTGGCAAAATGTTTCAATATTCTATTAATTCTTTTTCAAAGTCAAAGTGGACAAAATTCAAGGTGTGGCAAACTTATATCTATGAGTTATGTGCAGAAAAACCACAGTTTCTCAGTGAAAACAGGTACCACCACAGTGACTAGAACACAAGCTACTTGTAAGCTGTACACAGTGACTTTGGCTTTGTTTAAAGTTAACGTCATGATTTTTATTGTCCCTGAACTTTGACTATATTAATCTCAAGGAGAAAGCTACCTATTACTTTCCGGTGTATCTTATACACTTTCAAGCCACACCAATAATAGCACCAACAAATTGAGACATAATTAGAGGAGAGGGAAATGGGGAGATAAGAGGGACTTMTATTTATGTGGCATTATCTTTTAACTTATTTTTGAGGAATTAATTATTAAAAGCCCTCTGTGTTGAAGTAGTGTTAGGGTTCAAACTCAGGACAAACATCTGAGTTCCCTATTAACATGTCAAAGCAGACATAGTCAGTCTACCTATTTCAAGGTCCTCCCTCCTGGCATACCTCACCTCTAATTAAAACTCTCCAGCTCAGGGCCTGGGCTGGGCTTTCTTTTCCCCCAGCTTTTTAGACCCATATATAGCTCAGCCATTTTGGCTACATTTATTCTCTTGGCTCTTGGCCATCACTCTTGCTTCCCACTCTCTTAGACTCTTGTCTTCGTTCTCCCATCCCCAATCTGCCCCCACCCCACATGGATTGATTCCAGGTACTTCTGTCTATTGTCTTCCTAATAGCTACAATAAACTTTTTCTTCCACCTTATTTATGTCCTCATTGTTTTTTATTCAGATTTATTATGTGCTTTTTGAGCTAAATCAACTAAAACCCATAGAAAGATGGTGAGCATAATCGAATGCACACAGTAATAAATGCTCAATCAAGATGTGGTTGTTTACACTTGTCCTATATGTACTATGTATTTTCTATATAGTTTTCATTTAGTTAAAAAATGCAAGTGGGCATTTACCCTTAGTTCTCCTTGCAGAGCTGGTACCATATAATATGAAAGGGTCAATATATCTGGATTTCAGGGTCAGATGTGAGTCACATCATGCTTTTTCAGTCTTGCCTCACTTTTATGCAGATAAACATCAAGACAACTGTAAGGCCTTAAAAAGCTATTGCGTTCTCTCACTGAATCCTCAATGTTTTCATACCTGGCACATACACATGACCTAGAAGAATGATATCCACCCAGAACAGTCCTTTCAAAGCTGGATCTGTAGGCTTAGACTTTTCAAAACCTACTTTCATTATGGTCTTTTAATTCTTAAACCTCCTTCCTAGCCTACCACCTGCCCAGAGGTATCAGAAAAGAAAATGGTTAATAGGAAACAGGAGCTGTGGACCTGTTTAGAAATATTTCTTTGGATAATTTCAAACTTTGTTGACAGTAGTACAATATACTAGCTAAACAATAAGCATGAATCAGGAACAGCAACTTGATCTAGAAGAATCTGGAAGGCTCTGCCTGTCTGTACAAGAAGACAGAAGCTGCCAGAAGCAGCAGGAATACCACAAAAGTTCTTTGGTGCATTTCTCTCTACTGCGTAATGACAAGCAAAGATGAGCAAAGAGAGCAAGACAAACCAATACAAGAGCACAGTCCACTGTTTGTTGAGTATACATATATGCTTTCCAAACATCACATGTCCTCTCAAGTGTCTGATTTAGCAAAACTTCACATGCCCTTTCACCAAGCATCTTCCAGGAAAACACCATGTGCCTGTTCTCAACAAAACATCCTCCCGTGTGTCTGCTTCACCAAAGCATCCTCTCATAAGACAGTTTCCAGAAAAAGATTATGTGACTCAACTAGAAATTCCCACTTCATGGATCTTGCTTTAACTTCAACTCTATCGGCTGAAAGGATGAGTCCAGATTTCATGAAGAAATGGAGGGTTTATTTACTTTTAAGGGGTTKTGAAGAATGTGGCTGTTATAAAGCCCCAGGCCACACAGTTACCCACTTCAGTAGAGGATTCTCTGCTTAGGAAGTCTTCTATCTACTCCTCTCTACACAGCAACTTTTTATTTGCTTAGGAAACAATGTTTAGCATCTCAGCAGACCTCGCTCAGTCCTAACCCTCATTCAGTCTGAAGGAGAATCCTTCTTTGTGTGGCCACAGCAATGCTGGAAGCCTGTACTCTTTAGGACATAGTCAAGCTGTGTGTGTATGGCTTTACCGCAGAACTCTCACTTATTTTCACCCCTTGATTTGTGAAGGTAATTACGATTATTTTTATATCTCCAGCTCTTTAAAAGTGGTACTGCTCAGTAAGAGTCTATGTGACAATGGTCATTCTCTTAGCAAGATAAATAGGTTTGCAACTTGTATTGTGAGCTTTTTTGGTTTCTATAATAATTTGTTTATTTAGACACTTTACAGTCTGATAGCAGCTCCATCTGTCCTCTCCTCTAAGTCTCACCCTTATAACCCTTCCCCCATTCTCATCCACTCTTCTCCTCAGAAACGAGGAGGCACCCATTGGGTACCCACTCACTCTAGTACATCAAGTCATAGCAGGATTAAGAGCATCCTCTCCCACTAAGGCCAAACAAGGCAACCTAGCTAGGAGAAAGGAATCCAAAGGCCCAGAACAGAGTCAGAGATAGCCCCTAATACAATTGTTAGAAAACTCACATGAAAAAAAAGTTGCACATCTGCTATATATGTGTAAGGGGCCTATGTCTGTCCCACATTTAATATTTCCTTCCTGGTTCTGTTTCTTTGAGCCACCATGGGCACAGGTTATAACATAATAGGCAGAAACTGGAAACATCCTACATGTCTCTAAATAGAAGAAGGGGTAAAGAAAATTTGATACATTTACACAGTGGAATACTACTCAATTATTAAAAGGAAGATATCATGAAATATGCAAGCAGATGGATGGAACTAGAAAATATCAACCACAGTGAGGTAACCCAGACCCAGACACTCATGGCATTTACTCACTTATAAGTGGATAATAGGAATAAAGTACAGGATTACCATGCTACTATCCACAGACTCACAGAAGCTAAGTAATAAGGGGGGGCAAAAGAGGATGCTTAAATCTCATTCAAAAGAACAAATAATGTATACCTCTGGGGTAGATAGAGCAAAGGATATTCATAGAAAAAGGGACCATGGTAGAAATAAGATGTTGGGAGAGAGAGGGTTGGCAGGGAGAACAGAAATCATTGGAGTCATCGCTGGCATAGGAAGATACTGAGGAGTCTTTGTAGGTGACCCTAGATGAGACACTTAGCATCAGGGAACGTAGAGCCTGAAGAATCCACCTCCTAGAGTCAGGCAGGACTTCCACTGGAGGTAGGAGGAGACCAACTTAGCCACAAAATCTTCTACTCAAAATTTGTCCTCCCTACAAGAAGTACAAGTATAAAGATGGAGCAGAGATTGAGAGAATGGCCAACCAATGACTGACCAAATCTGGGACTCATCCCATGGACCACAGTCAATCCATGACACAATAAATGATACTCTGCCATGCTTTCAGACAGGGGCATTGAATAATGGTCTTCTGAGATGCTTCATCCAGCAGCTGATGGAAACAGATGCAGAGACCCACAGACAAACAATAGGCAAAGCTCAGGGATTCTTGTGGCAGAGTAGGGAGTAGAGAATAAGGAGACCACACGTAGACCTACAGAGAACTTTTAGTCTTAATTATACCCTCTGGTTTGGAGGCATGGAGGCTGATTCTGATTCTTCTTTATCATAGGAGTCCCTAAAATACTGAAAGTGATGTACACGTCCTTTATGCAGTAGGCCTGTCAAATTTTAGAGTCTAAGGGTCTCCTGTAGATCTCTCAGATGCTGCATTTCTAACAGAGACATGGGTGTTGGACACTGCTGGTACTAGATTTTATTTGAGAAGCACATCCATAGGTTCCCTTTAGTGCTTATAATTTTCATACATATTATTTCACCCTCCTCATATATGTACATATTTATATTCTTCACAATTGAGTAAAAGTAGATAGAAAATAAAGGATGAACCCCTTTTCCCCAATCTTTATATTAGACCATGTACCTCAATATCTGTAACACCAGCACTTGGGAGGGTGACCAGCAAGATGTACATAAGAATACTCTGTCTCAAAACAAACAAACACAAATAGAATCTCCCTATGTTAGAGTCCCCCCTCCTTTCTCTCTCATAAACCTAACTTCAATTTTTGTTTACCTTACACTCTTCAATTAACCCAAGAAAACATGAATGGATACTATTGACTAAAATGTTTTATCTTTCTCCTTGGAATTCCAAAGCTAACAATCATGTCTGGATTAAAGTAAACACAACAGAAACATTTAGTTATGTTTCCTTTACATCTACTGAAAAGCCAGATCCTAAACATGCTGTCTAGACATGCTTTGTATGGCAATGTGTAGGACCCAGGGTAGCAATTCATAAGCCTACGATTTGAGTGGCATTTTAAACTATTTTCCAGCTACAGTTTGAGTTATTATTCACTTCAGGCTGACAAGCAAAGCTCTAACATAATACACATGCCTACAAGCACATAGGAGAATGTCATTGTAAATCCAAATCCAACCAGTTTATTTCCAAATTTCAAGGCCATATCTAAGGTCATATAGTAGATTAACAAATTTGAAGATATCAAAGCTATAAAATTCAGCAACTGCATAACCAATATGTGTTACTTTGTTCAATAATTAATCTAAAACCATTAGATATTAACTTTATTAACATAAATAATCCTTGGGTAAAAAAGGTAAATACTACAATTAGTCTTATTTTTACAAATAAGAAAAATCATGCAGAGACTGAAAACTATGCCAAATAACAAATTTCTGAAACTATGTAACTGACATTACCTGGTCAGCCAGGGTAGTCTACGTGAACCAAGCACTTGCCCAGGGCCTGCTTCTTCCAAGTCTTGTGTCCATAGAAGCAAGGCCTACTGTGTTCTATATTGTCTCATTTAGGTATATTTACAATATTCCTCTAACTTCCACGAAGTTGTCACTTAAGTATTTCAAGAAATTGTTATTTTATTAAAACTCTTTGTAGATATTCATCAATATTATAAACATTTATATTTATTTGACTCTCAAATCTAATCTTAATCTAATAATAAGAAAAACTTGAATCCATATTGTGTGGTTCCAATATAAAACTATTTAAGAATGCACATATTCTTGATAAGAATCATTTAAAATATTTATTTTCATTTTTCATAGTTATGTGTATGTGAAGGAAAGTATGTATATGAGTACAGGTTCTTATAGAAATTGAACTATCAGGAACCCTCTCCCCCACCCCAGATATGGAATCGAAGGTGATTATGAGCTTTCTTATAGGTATTTGAAAACTAACTTAGGTATTCTGGAAGATCCAAACACATTCTTACCTCTTAGCTATCTCTCCAGTCCTGGGCATCTATACTTTATAACATCTCAAGTAGTTAAGTGCAGTTTAAAGATTATGATGATAATTCCATATATAATACTTACCCTATAGATGAAAATTTCACTGGCTTATAAAGAATATTCCCTTATTTATTCAACTGTCAATGAGAAACAGCTTACAATTATGTCACCTTTCTTTGTTGAACAATGTTTGCCAAAAATATTCAAATTTAAAATAACATTACTTCTATGTTCTAAAATTTGGGAAAAATGATATGTAGCCATATTTGTTAGAAAGGTGCTATAATGAGGAAATATTGGGCAGGTTCCATTTGAAGTAAGAAGTAATCATGACCATGTAAAAAGATGTTTTCTATACAAATATAATAAAAAAGAGTGATCAAATCCAGCCTGGAAGCATTTTAGTGTATATCAAAGGATCTTAATATCCACTAGGCTTATTAAAATTCATGAAATTTAAAAGTATCAGCCAGTCAAAAAGAGGTGTAAATAGGAAAATTTAATTCACAAAACTGAGGAAATGGTTTTGAATTAATCTGAGTCCATTTTAGCCTATGTAATTACTTAAGGTTTTTACTTACTTATGTCAAAGATGATTTAAAAATATTTAATGAGATAGTTCTTATTTATTTTATTGCTCAGTAAATGATATAATTATTTCAAATATGCCTGCCTGGTCTTTCCCCAAGGACCTGATATTAGCAACATATTTGTATGTATAAATCAGCAGGAAAGTCATCAGCCACACAGGAAGAAAAGTGCATTAGCAAACTATGGTTGGTGAGAACACAAGGTCTACTCAAGAGGTTTTTCATCCTTTGTGTTATAAGCAAAAAAAAAAAAAAAAAAAAAAAAAAAACTATTCTAAGCACACTGTTGCAGTATGGAACAGAGGCATGCATGCTGTGCATTTCTAATAAGAACAGATTTTTAAATGCTTTGGAAAATTAGTGCAATTGCTATGACAAATGGTTGAAAAGATAGGACAGAATCACCCACTCATTTTTAAATGTTGTCCCCTTACATGGCTCATTGCGTGCAAAGCCATCATTATGATAACAAACAATCTGTTACAAGCACTACACTGGCTTTTGGCTCAGAGTAAGGGCTCTGATCCCTATGTCCCCAGCCAGGCCTACAGTGTGCCAGCCACTGATATATTGAGGCACTATCTTCCTAGTCTTTATTTGGAAACCATATCAGAAACTGACTTATAGTCTACCTCCTGTGTTAAGTCATGTTTACTTTGTTGGCAATATTGTTGGGTATTTTAAGTCATGCAAGAAAATAAAGCAAGGTAAATTGAATGTGCAGAGGACAGAGGGAACAGAAATATTTGAGGTGCTCATCACTGCAGACATGATGAGTAAATTGATTCTAGGCTGGTAAAGTGCATTCCTAAACTATGATAGCTTGCTGAATTTTCTCACTTATATAATTGCAACTTAACATCCTGATTGTTTCTCTAATTTCCAAGTGAGGAATTTCAGTCCCAGAAACGTGCTGAATTTTTCAGAATATGAAAGCAATGAATGACTCAAGATGGTTCATTCAGACATTTGACACCACAGATCAAGTATCCCTTACTAATCGACATGTTACAGCCTCATCAAAGAAAGCAGTTTGATACTCTCATTTTCTAAGTGTTAGAATCAATTAGAGAATACAGTTATTGATTTGACATTCCCCAAATCAAAAATTTTGATTTGACATACGCAAAAGCAAAATTCCCGACAAATATCTGTTTGTGTTCTAGATGTTTATTATGCTTCTAATTTTGTTTAAACAATGAAACCTTGTGAGTACAAGTGTGGCTTTTGTGCTGAAATTTTGTAAATAAGTGATACAACTTCCAGTTTTAAATGTCTACTTAATATTCAATTTGATACATTAGATAATGACAGCATATGTATTCACATATTCTTGTTGAGAATCTTTATAATTTAAATTTGATAACATATTTCTCCACAGTAGGATTCCCCAAGTACATACAGTGTTAATTAATTTCATCTGACACCTGCTGACTATTACCAAAAGAGGTCAAAACTCAAAAATAATTAGGACTGTATAAACATTTTCTTGTGCTTAACAAAAAAAAAAACCTACAGAGGAAGAATACTGTGTCCACATTACACCATTAAATTTATAACATAAATCTTTTAAGATATAAAATTTAGACTGGTGGAATTCTTATTTCATGTAATATTGAATGGACTTTTGGTAAGAAATGGTTACATACAGTATTTCTTTTGTTTTCCCTCAAAATATAGGACACCTTGAAAAAAACTGCTGAAAATTGCTAAAATTTGAGTTGTGAACCTATATAAATTTAATGAAGAGGATCAATGTTTATCTGCCTGAATGTTGTCAGTTACATTGGAAAGGGATACTATATAGAAGAATATGTCCTTGTCAGTCAGAACACAGGACTATTAATTAAATGTTATCAGAAAGGATTGGAAGATTTGACTAGTTAGGAACATTTAGAAGCCCACATTATTGCATATCAAATATTTGGATAGGCCATTTTAGGAATCATTTCAAGCTCCATTTTCAGCCAAATATTCTTGTCATTAAAAATCAATGAACTGCTCATATTTCTCACTTTTATGATTTGTTGTTCCTTTTGTTTAATTGGTAAACATTTGTCAAATTCTATTCTTTAATTTCCATAGTGTAAACAATTACACAGAAGATCCTTTGCCTAGGTCACTCTTTCCCCCTAACTCACTACTACTCCTACCCACCCTCCCCTCTCAGTTAATCTGTATCACATTGCTAACTACTATTGCAAGTTTTTTTGGGGGGAGGGCACCGCAATTAACCATGTCCTTCTGTGTGACAGTGGTTCTACATCTTGGAGTCTGGTGGGCTCAGACCACTGATGTTGATAAGGCTGGTGTTATGTGGACCCAGGAGAGGTAACTGCACTGGATTTGAGTTAATGCTTACATTATTGAGTCTAGGGACTGGCTTTTTATTTATTTGTTTATTTGCAGTTTTTGTAATTTCTTTTGTCATTCTTAAAGTACCAATGATAGTTAAATCACTCAAAATACATAGTCTTAGCCAGGCGTGGGTGACACACGCCTGTAATCCTAGCACTCTGGGAGGCAGAGGCAGGGAGATTTCTGACTTCGAGGCCAGCCTGGTCTACAGAGTGAGTCCCAGGACAGCCAGGGCTATATAAAGAAACCCTGTCTTGAAAAAACCAAAACCAAAAAAAAATACAGTCTTCAAATAATATTCTCTTCATTGTTTAAGACATTTCCTTAACAATTATAGGGACAATAGCCACTCACATTTAAAACAGATAGAATTTATACCTAGCCTACCAGTCTCCTTCAGTTGTGATCTTTACAGGAAAGTAAAAGAAATGTAAGCTCCAAACAATATTAACATTAAAATCTTCTGACTACCTGAAAATTTCATCTTGTAAGGTTGTGTGAACCAAAAGATGTTTAAACTTTTTTTTTAAAGTCAAACTTACATGATATTAATTAGTGATAGGTTACAATAAAATCTAAAAATTTAATTATCATCACTATTATGCTTAAGCCTATATATTTTGTTGATAAGAGTTAAAATTTCATTGCTTAATGTTTTAAGTATAGCTGCAAAATCCTCAAGTACTGTTAGAAGTGAATGAATTTTCATTTTGTCACCACTCTTGGTATTTCTGTCATGGGTTGTTAGACTCATTATGTGGAATGCTTACTAGCACTTAAATATATCTCACAATATTTATGTTACACCTTACACTTGTTGGTAATTTTACAGTTTCATGATTAGCTCATACAGAATCTTCTGGATATCATCACTTATTACTAATCATTCATCACCATGCTAACTTTAATGAGAAACGTGAAGGGAAGGAGATAAAGCTAATAACTGAATAGCAAAAGATCACAGAAGCACGTGCCTCATCACCATCAGCCCAGGCAGAGAACTCTGTACACACCCAGCCTTCCTTCTCCTCACAGGCTGTTTTCAGAGGGTTCTCCCAGGAGCAATCATTCTTGTTTTTAATATTTATCACCAGAAGAGTCCAAATTATTTCAGACAATCTTACTCTTTAGACATATCTTGACTCAATCAGGTTGTGACTATCCTTAACTGCTAACCACTATCAAAGTAAATCAAGGCTCTAATCACTGCATTTCCCCAGTCCTCTTTAATATTGCATTAATGCATATACAGGGACATAAGCACAGCCTTTTATTCTCTCTATGATTGAAAATCACCTTTCTATAATTATGACTGAGGCTTTGAATTATCTTCAGCAAGTAATGAAAACTTCTTATTGAAGGGATCTTTTTCATCCAATGTGTTTCCTATTTGTTACAAATTTCAATGTATGTGCATTATTGATGCATAGTAATGGCCTGAGATGAGTTCTTTCTACAATCCTTCTTGGAAAGAAATGTTTCTTATTTGACAGGGATTGTGAGCTTATTTTCCATTATTGTTTCCATCATTGGCCACTTATGTGGAAATGATATTTAAATCTAGAAAGTTCTCAACTCTAGAAAAACTTACAAGAACAATTTTGGGGGCTGGACTACCAACCAAAGAGTACACATGGAGGGACCCATGGCTCTGGCCGCATGTGTGGCAGAGGATGGCCTTGTTAGACAACAGTGGGAGGAGCGGCCCTTGGGCCTGGGGGTGTTCGATGCTACAGTGGAGAGGAATGCCAAGATGGGAAAATGGGAGTGAGTGGGTAGGTGGGGGAGCACCCTCGTAGAGGCAGGGTGAGAGGGGATGGGATAGGGGGACTCTGCAGGGGAGACCTAGAATGGGGAAAACATTTGAAATGTAAATAAAGAAAATATGTGAACAAACAAAAGAAACCCCAAAAAGTACATATGTCTAAAAAGTGAGGCTTGTTAAGGTGAAAGTACCCACTTCTCTGGCTAATACCAAGAGAATAAATAACTGAAATCAAATCCTATAACTTTTTCTTCTTTCTGTTTCACACCAGTGACTTTAATTGAATTTTATTGTAGATTACAAAATATATAATTAAATAAACTAAAACAGCTCATGTATAATTTAGTAGTAAATGATCTATTGAAATATGGTGACTACTTGACTAAATGTACAACAGTATAATTTTAATTGAGACATTTTCAGAGTATGCTGGTCAAATTTTGTGTATTTTAACCATAGGATAATAGAAAGTAGAACTCTAGTGATGGTTAAAATACATTTGGATTTTCTCTGATCTTTCTTAATTTTGTTGGGTTAGGTGTGAATGGCATTTTTATTTTAATATAGTAACATTTCTTCTGGTGATTTAAATATTTTCTCAAGACAGAGACCCACTGGGGTAGCAGTAGATTTCCATTGCAGCCTAAAAAATGGTTCTCAATAAGCAAAAGTGAATTTATTAATGACCTGGTTAATTAGTAGTTTTCATAAATCTAATAGTTTTCATAAATACATATATGCAGCTTTGGATAGGCCATGAGAGTTCTGTGGCAGTTTCGCATATTTTCTATTCAGTTGAGCATCTTTGCATTTCAAATAGTGACTCACCCAGATATTGCCATCTTGATGATAGGGTTTCCAGTTTCTCCCCGTGTCACTGTAGAGCATTCGATATTGTGTCACCCAATCAGAACTGCTGTACCTTCCTTGGGTTGCAATAGCACTGATCTGCTTCCGATTGCCAAAGTCAACCTGAAGCCATTGATAGTGGTCACTGTCTGATGGAGACCATCCTCCAGCACCTGGAGTGGGCAGAGGCAAAGGGGAAAATGGATGTTTAAAACTGAACTCTTACAATTAGAAATAGATTATTCTACATATCTTAATTGGTCTTGTCAGTRCTGTATTTCACAGATGTATTATGAAGTGTCCTTTATAGATGCCATTGGGACTTCAACTAATATTCTTCCAGCTGGGTAACATGGATTCTTTAACCTCTTTATGGTGTAATTATGTGCTCATTTTCTCCTGAGCAAATGTCTTCATAATTCCTCAATTAGATCTTATTAGTACATGTCAAAGTCTAATTGACTGAGGGTTGATCAATTTACCATGAACTCTTCTGTTAAAACCATAAGGAAAAAAAGATTCAGCTATGCTTTATCTTTCCCTCATGTGAGGTTTTATCTTTTAGTAAATTATAAAAGAAACAAAATTCAATTATATTAAACTTCCAAAGATATTTTCCTTTAAGAATTTCAGAGTTAAAGCTTGTTGATGCCCTGTTTTTAAATTGTCTATTATAGGTTTGGACTTATGAGAGATGAGTTCTGTTGGAAATAAGCCACTCTAGATTTGTAAGGGATAGCATTACTTGATAACCAATGCTTATAAAAATGATTTGAAGCTTTAAACAAAATTAAATATTATTGGTAAAATATGATACTTGACCACAAAATACTAAGAAAAGAGAATTTTAAAAAGTCAAATAGAGATAACAGAAATTAAGGAGATTCAAATTCTAGTCATATCTGCGACTATTTACAATTAAGTAACAGAAGCCATGGCAAAGTCCTGGGTGTTCAGAGAAACTAAAGACAATAATTAATGGAAAATACATTTAACAAACTATCTAATACAAAACATATCAAATATGTTTATCATTTTAAAAATAAAGGATTTAAAGAGTAATCAAATTTACTCTCTAAGGATGACCAGAGATACAGTGTGACTTTAACAGTGTTTACTTGGAATACATTGCTTTGAATGATGGGAGAACAGATTTCTAAGCAACTGAAAGGAAAATACATGATAACTGTTTTGAAGACAAGGATTCTGACTCACATAAGGGGAGGAATAAGTGAGGTGAGCTATGATAGTTTCCAGACTGGAGCATGATTCTTCCCATGTAATGACTTGAGAAGAAGGTTCAAAGGGAGTAGAAGAATGTCCCTCTAGTAGAGGCAGGACAGAGTTCAAAGCTACTGAGGAATCTGGAAACTGCAGAATAGAGTCTCCTAAAAGAAGTGGCTTTGTAGAAAAAGATCATTGAAAATTTGCTCTGAGCATTTATGGTGTCTGGATGGTAAATCAAACATATGTTTTCAGGGCAAGACTCCATAGGATTTGATAAATGAATTTCTGGAATCAACACTCAGTTATTGGAGAGGAAGAATGAACTTTATTACAGAACAGGTCAGACTCACAGTTCTTATAGATCAATATTAGTCATCCATAGCAATTCAAGAAAGGCTCTCCATTTGAAGAAGAGATAGCATAGTTCATTTTTGATGATRATGAGGGTGATGATGATGAGATGATGGTGATGATGATGCAACAAGGRCTAGTCATTATACACAAGTTAATCTAACAGATAAAATCCTGGCTCAAACATAAATCAATTCTAGGTCAAAACAGGCCTTAACAATTCAAAAGTTCAAGAGCAATCACATGCAAAATATCTACTATAAATTAAAAACACTAGGTTTTTGGAGTAGCAGGAAAAGAGGAGTCACTGCCAGAATAAAATCACTATGCAGAAATGGATCTCAACATAACAGATATAATGATAATTGTCAGGGTAAAGCTTTAATTTATTTATTAAAAATTAATACTGCTGTTTTAAAGGAAATACATAAATATTAAGGAAGTGAGTAGAAAAATTTACTGAAAGAAACAACATTAAAAAAATGGAAACTTTAAAATTTAAAATTATACTGAGATTAGAAATTATTGCTCTGTTTTAATTGATTATTTGACACACCTACACTGTGGATTCTAAAGGCTCTCCAAATATCCTTGTGTTTGAAACCTGTGCTCTGTCTGTGTCAGTAGTGATTGATATGCTAATGTGTGCTTGCTGACAGGAGCCTGATATAGCTGTCTCCTGAGAGGCTCTGCCAGTGTCTGGCATATACAGAAGTAGATGCTCACAGCCAATCAGTGAACTGAGCACAGGGTCCCCCAATGGAGGAGCTAGAGATAGAATGCAAGATGCTGAAGGGGTTTGCGGCCCCATAAGAGAAACAACAATATGAACCAGTAACACCAGAGCTCCCAGGGACTAAATCACCAACCAAAGATTACACATGGAAGGATCCATGGCTCCAGTTGCATATGTAGCAGAGGATGGCCTTGTCGGACATCAATGAGAAGAGAGGCCCTTGGTCCTGTGAAGGCTCGATGCCCCAGTGTAGGGCAATGCCAGGACAGGGAAACAGAAGAGGGAGAGATGGGGGTCAGGGGAAGGAGGGATAGGACAGGGTGGTTTGGACAGGAAATGAGGAAAGAGGATAACATTTGAAATATAAATAAAGAAAATATCTAATAAAAATACAGAATTCTAAGTGGATATTAGCATTAAGTCTACCTATTGAGTATTCTTAACTTTATTACATTTTTTATATAATGGTAAAACCTAGAAAACTATATTTTTTCAAATACTGATTTTGATTATAGCAGAGGATACTAAAATGCATTAATTTGTCTGATTAGTACTTGGAATTTAGCCTACTCAAGAAGGAAAATGTGTATGCATGAATATTTAATTAAAAAACTCATAAAGAGTTTGTTTTAACTGGGAGATATATTGGTCATTGGTGGCATTCCCTTGAGGATATATTAGGACAATCGTCCCTTTCTCCTCTTTTTATTCCAGTTATCACACTATGAATATCTTTGTTTCCTGATAAGATCTAACCATTATAAGGAATTATGAAACTCAGATAACAAGAATAACTAATAATGGACTGAGGTTCTTAAAATTGTGATCTAATAAGGACTTCTTATAAGTTGATTGCTTCAAGCAAATTTTATGATTTTGACTAACACATAATTGAGAAAAATATCAGTGAACTAGAACATATGTTCATATCCACCTAAGTAAACTGAAGCTCAGATGTTGGAGAAATGCTTAAAGATGACAATCTAGTATCTAGTTGGGACAATGTATATGTGAAAAAAAATAGTTTCTGATAACTCAGATTATTGATTCCAAGCAAAATAAACACAAATAAAAACATACAAATTCACTGTGTTATTACTTCTAGGAAAGAATGTTAAAGATAAAATCTGCAACATCCTTAGAGGGTAGAAGATTTTTATCAGAAGCAATATGAGCTGAAAAGCAAAGGAACCAGGTACTGACTGAGAAAAAGAGACAGGTCTTAATGTGATATTTCTATACTGACCAAACAGCCTTTAAAAATAAAAGAAACATAACATTATTTATTTTAAAAGCTGAGAGAATTGATTACCTATCTGTTTATATTACTAAAAAGATAAAATATGTAGCTTCTGGGATATTATTTTTGCTATTAGAATGTTTATGAACATGAATAAAACGGATAGGGATAGTTTAGTGTGTCAATA
>BDUI01000447.1:151167-172850 GCA_002335545.1 Apodemus speciosus | reverse complement strand
CATCAGTGTAGGGAAATACCAGAACAGGGAATTGGGAAGGGGTGGATGGGGGAACAGGGGGAGGGAAAAGGGCATGTGGGACCTTTGGGGGGCAGGGAACCAGGAAATGGGAATGAAATGTAAATAAAGAATATATCCAATAAAAAAAAAGAAGCACTGGGATTATAGACTTATACCTATGTATCCTGGGTTTTTTTGTAGTCTGGGGATTTGAACTTATGACTTTAGGCTTGTATAGCAAATGTTTTCCCTACTGAGCAATCTCCTAAGGCTGGCTTTTATTTTCTTACATGAATTGTTTTGTAAATTTTCATTGATCTATTGTATTAATAAAGGGGAATATTTATACTAACAATTGACCATATATAAAGCTTATTATAAATGTGTTTTATCACTTCTGTATTCACTATAAGTAACTTCTCTAGTTCAAGCATCTCAAAAATATTCATAGACCCTGTCTAGGTGTCAGCTCCCGAAGGTTCTTTCAGAATTTTCACAGCCCTTTCTTGCTAATACATACTTGCAAATATGTACTAAGTATCTAATCAATTCTCTTGAAAGAAAATACAAAATATTTTTATTTAATGAAGATATTTATTATGTAAGAAGCCAGATATTTACTATTCTTTCAATATTCAGAGTATGACTGTTTTTTGTGTGAAGAAAGTGATAAATATAAGTGATAGTTTCTATGTCAGGTAAGTGATCACTTTCTGCAAGCCACATTAGACTTCCTGGTGAGGAAGGCTGAGCTATTGCTATTTGTTGTTCAATAGTATCTATTTTTTCCTGCATTTCTTCTTATTTATTAAAGATATATATTTAAGCTTATGAAAGCACATGTTTGTACATTTAAATGTGTGCAATATGTACACAGATGCCGCTGAAAGATGGGAGAGGATCTTGGATCACCTAAATCTGAATTATAGGAGGTTACGAGTTCTCCAGTGGGTGCTAGGAACTGAACTCTGACCATCTGCTAGAGAGGGAGGTATCCTTAACTGTAGTGCCATACTTATATTTATGAATGCCACCTGGGACCCAGGGCTCGTGCGCAGGCAGCAAACATGCTTCCAGAAAACTGTGAAATCCACTGGGAGTAGGCAGCTTCCTGAATGGGATCCACTGTTTCACAGTGCACTTTCCCTTCCTTGTATATGTCACTAGTGAAGTCTGAATAGGGACATATGTAGTTAACTTAAAATAATTTCCCTGAATCTCCAGAAGGAACTGTCCACTCATTGGCTATGTTCAGAAGATCATAGTAGACTCAGGTTATTCTCCTTGTTAAAGCAAAGCAAAAGTCAGTGGTAGCACGTGCCTTTAATATGAGCACTTGGGAGGCAGAGGCAGGCAGATTTCTGAGTTTGAGGCTAGCCTGGTCTACAGAGTGAGTTCCAGGACAGCCAGAGCTTTACAGAGAAGCCCTGTCTTGAAAAAAGAAAACAAAACACAAACAAACAAACTAAACTAAAATCAAAAGCAAAGCAAAACAAAACTAAGCAGAACAAACAAAATCCCCAAACAAAACAGAAACAACAGCAACAATAACTACAAATCAATCAACTAATAAAAAAACACACAAAAATAAAAGAACAGAAGAAAAGAAAACAAACAACCAAAACAAAACTATCAAAGAGGGCCAGCAAAGTGTCTCAGTTGGGGTATGTTTTGCTCTGCCTATTTTAGTTAAATTCCAGGACACACACGTGCATAACAGTCAACTCTTAAGACAACATTCACACTGTCTCCTTTGAACATAGATGGTAATCTAGAGTCTGATCCCTAACACTACAGTAACTTTAAGTTTCTCTAAGAGTTTCTCTATTTTCCCTAGATGTTATCCTTGGATTTATGCATATTCAGTGTGCATTCTCACCAAGAAGATGTATCGGCCCATTTAATAGCCTTCATGGGGTTGCCTAAATACAGTAACTCTTAACAAAATTAAATATCTTGTCCTTCTCTTTGACATGGGCTTAGATCATAGTTAAATTCTAATCATTGGGGAAGATAAAATTAAAGAATGGATCCTTCTTTAGACCTCAGTTTAAGAAGATTTTCTTGCTCTAAGGATGATATGCCTGAATTATCACTACCCATGCGGACTTTTCCTTGGCAAGTAGGTAGAAGTAGGCCAAGCTCATCAGGGGAAGGGTGTACTGATACTATCAGTGAGTCAGGGTTTCCTCATTTTTCTGGCAGTAGGGGAGGTGACAAAGTATGGTTCCAGTTATGGGTCCTGGCATTGGTCCTAAGAGCTCTTTGTATACATTTAAATAAAGTAAAAAATTCAGATACCTCTAGTTACAGGAACGTATTTAACATATGTGACAGTTTTTAATGAAATGACTAACACTCGGTGTATTTCAAACTAGATAGAAAATGTCAATTTTTTTCATTCCATCCAGTAATTTACACAAATAATTATTTTGCTCACTTAAGGAAGAATGGTTAGGGGGTCATTCAAAAATGTAAGTGTTCTAACTGCCAGATAAAAATAGTTTATTTATCTTTTTATTAGCAAGATAATTAGAGCAGAAAATAATATTTGAGGCCACCTGCCTCTGGGACTCCTTGATTGGAACCTTATTATTTTCTGGATTGAAGATTTTTATCTAAGTATCAGCAGTGGAAATAGGAAAGATCAGCAGGAAGAGAAGCACATATTTCTGACACACTCACAGGTCTCGTACTGTATTGTAATAGCATATCAGTAGGATTTAGAAATACTATATTGAAAACCATATGTTAATTTACGGGTAAAAGAATAATTATATGGTTAATTGATTTATATGCAAATCTCTAAATATGCATGCAGTGGTATGATATTGCATAGGCAAGAATTAAAGAAAATATGTGAGTCAATGCCTTTCAAATGATAGCAATACATGAACTCAAAGATGAGGCTACTTTCCACAGAAAGAACATGACAATTCAGACAAATTCTACTATTGACTTGGAGGTAGAAAATTGTCTTTTATATCCAATTTTTATTTTTGCACATTTAGCCTGTGATAAAGCCATTTAAAATGCTTGAAGAGATAAGTTCTAAAGACTACACTTTAATTCCATTTCACTTTTTTAGAAAGAAAACAGAAATAGGATTAGTCTCAAGATCAATATAGTGAAGTATAACAAACACATCTCAGCTGTCTATTGTGAGCTCCATAATATTCCTGAAACTTGCACACACAGATTGAGTCACTTCCTCCTCTGCTCAATACTTTCTCCACACTTGATTTAGTCCAATTCTAAATATTAGGTCCTCCTGATAAACTATCAGGTGCTTYCCAAGTTGTTTGTTAGTGTTACTGTATTACACACAACACACTCTTTCCCTGAATATCCACGGTAACTCAGGATCTGTTTCAGAAGAAGTGAGATTTTTGCCAGGATCCTGATACTGGCAAGATGAAACTATTTTGCCACAATTGTTGTGGGTGTGTTTTGCTACAAACAGAAAATATTTATAGTACTTCCACCTCCATAGGCTCTAAATAGGAGGAAACAACACTAGGGGATGATGGTGAGACAGATGGGCTTGTAAACACATTAGTCCCTGGGAAGGCACCAGGGATTGCTCTCAGTATACCCTCTTAGAAACCAAAAATCTGCAGATGCTCAAATCCTTTGTGTAATGAAACTTCTGATTCAAAGTAACCTGTTTGCTTTCATTCCTTCATGTACTTTAAATAGCCTGAAGACTATTTTCAATGAGTAATACAATGTTAATTCTATGCAAATGTTTGTTATACTGCATTGTTTAGCAAATAGGACAAGAAAGAAAATCTGTTTATATTTAGCAAAGTTTAATTTTTCCAAACTATTTTCAGTTTGTGATTGGTTGAATCTACCTTTGCTGAACCCACAGTTTTTTGTAGCATAATCCTCTATAAATCTTACATTTGTGTGTGTGTGTGTGTGTGTGTGCATTAGATCTAACAGATGTTCTTCTATAAACTCTAATACATTCCTTTACAGTTCAAGGTTAAACTGGATCATCTCATAGAAAGTAACTATAAGAGGAAGTCATGGAAATTTATTCAGAAAATAAAAGGCTCAGGAAGCAACAGAGGCTTGTTCGTAGGCAATGCTTCAAGCATCTGATATGTTCTATTCAAATCGCAATGTTAACTTTGTCTTGTTTTCTCGATAAAACATCATGATACTGGCTTCATGGAGGAGAAAATTTATGGAAGCCCCCAGGCTACTAAAATGAAGAACAGAAGGTGTAGGTGAGCTGGCCCAAGTCATTTGAATGTGGATGAACAATGAGGTGGGCAGATAGAGCTGCAGGAATGCTATTGGCTGACCACTGACTGGTGGTGACAACAGGAATGAAGAATCAGGAATTAGGGAATCAAGGGTAACTTCATCATGATCTCACTTGTCAGACTTGACCCATGTTAGAATCAGTGCCAGATACTTGACTCACTCTTCAACACAATTAAATATAACATCAAGAAAGGTGTTTTACTCCTAATTTGTGTTATCTATGACACAAGATTCTGGTTTGCGTAGCTTCGAGTCTGGATATTGGAAAATCAATCTGAATAAAGATAGATCTTTCAATAGCATCCATTTGTGAATAATATTTAAAGACAAAATCAAGTTAATGAATTTTAATAATATATATTTAATAAATAATAGATTTTATAACTTTTACATTTGTTTATTAGAGGTGCTAAGCACTTAACAGACCAATTTTAAAGCTGTTAATAAAATTCTTTTCTATAACTTTTGGGTACTTACTGATGTTTTTCATTTTTCCAGTCTTACTTTGTGAGCTCTTCAATATGGAAGATGCTAATTTTTAGTCATAGAGCCATAAACAAAGTAGTAACTACACAAGTTTATATTAAGCATCTGTTAGAGCAATAGACTTACGGTATTATTGCTGTAAAGACTCTTTATTAATACACACTTCTAAATGGAGACTTGAGATTCAGGTGACTGAACAAAAGCTTACATGAAATTATTTTGAACGCTGACAAGTTTGATTCCAAAGCCCTTATCATCTATTCCCACGATTAATTTTTATTTTTATACAACTATGTTTAAAACAAGATTCCTAAAAATTGTAAATTTTTAAACATCTCCTTAAGTTGTTTTAAAATTTTCTTTTTTGTAAATTATGGAGTCATGAAAAATACATTGGTGGCCAAATAGTCTGTCTCCGGAGATTTCACAGTAAGAAGATTCGATGAACAACTTAATAGGCAAATCAAATCCTTTTAAAAAGTAATGAAGTGGCACTAGTGTAATACTGAAATAAAGGTTAAAACCATCATGCCCCATTAGTAACATTGTCTACTGATGCCATTTGAATCTGGGGTTAAAGATGAGCCTTGATCTGTTTCTCCCGAGACAACCGGCCAATTCACAAAACTGTCTAGTACAAGAACAAATAGTTGTTTGTTAAATAATAAGGAACTGGAGAGGGAATGAAAGAAGAAAGTTTATAAAAACAAGTATGCCTTCAGTGGTTATCAAAGTAAATCATTCTGAATTAACTTTAACCTTCAAGAGGCTGGAGGCAACAGGGAGTTTAGAGGTCTGGTCGGGTGGGAGGGGATGGGGACATCCTGGTGGAGACAAGGGGGCACTAAGGAGGTATAGTATGTGGAACAGTTGGAGGGTAGACCTGGAATGGAATAAAATATGGACTGTAAAATTAAAAAATAATAATAAAACAAAAACAAAAAAGATTCAAATAAATTATGGCTCAATAAATGTTAAAAATATGCTCAATGACAAAAAAAAAGTTCATTTTTCAAGACATAAAACCAAAAGACAGATTTGGTTATTCAAATATTTTATTCTTTTAAAAACATGTTATACTTCTGAGGAATATAATCTCTGTGTTGCAGTAATAAGTAGAAAAGTTGTTACTTTTTTATTCACAAAAGAATTGGAGTACCCAATCTGAACAATGTATCTTGAAGCCAACTTTGTGTAGCTAACATGTTGTATCTGTACACATTTATATACTTTGGGGATAGCCTTAAGGTGCTAAAATAATCTATAAAATTAAAACCCATATAATCATAAGGATACCTCTTAATCGTTTACAAAATTATTTATATTGTTTGTATAATAATGTTGATATCAATGTAAAGATTTCTATAGTTCATTTTCAAATACTAAGAGAGCATAGGATCACAGGCTAGGATTATGGTCTGTGCTCCCTGTGAAGAATCTTATTGGGGCAAACAAAACCAGTAATTCTCTATATTAACCAGCTTACTTTTAATTATTTCCATTGATTTACTATTTACTGTGAGAAAGTTGTTGTTGTAAGCAGCATAATTCCTTAACATAAAGATATAGCATGTATTCAAAACTACATGAATATGCCTACTTTAAAAATCAAGCAATGAATAATGGTGGAGAGCTTTTTCTTTTTCCACAGTTTAAGACCTGTATAGGGAAGAAATCTAGCTTATTTTCAAAATCTGCGAACTCCCTGGAGGACTGTGCCATTTGAGCAAAGTACAACCTACTTCGGTATTATTTAGTGATTTTATTCATACATATCTCATTTTCATATAAATCTGGGAAATTAAAAAGAGTGAGTCATGATGTTAAAAATAATAACAGGAAGTCAATTGAAAAAAATCAATAGAATTGAGTAATAATTTCAGAAAGATAAAACTGACAAACATTTAGCCACTTTGCGAGGAAAAAATGTAGACTCACATAGAAGAAATTAAAAACGAAATCTTGGCATTAAAATTGTACTAAGGAAATACATGGGACCATAGGATAATACTGAATATATACTGAATTATTTAAGTGACTTAGGAGAAATAGATGAGTTCCTGGAAAAAATATGTTAACATGGTGGAATCACAAGGAACATTAAACTGGATCAGAATAATACTATGAAAGTTAAATATGAAAGCCAAAAACCAAAAACCAAAACAAAAACAAAAGACTGGACAGTGGTAGTGCGCACCTTTGCACCTTTAATACCAGCACTTGGGAGGCAGAAGCAGGCAGATTTCTGAGTTCAAGGCCAGCCTGGTCTACAGAGTGAGTTCCAGGACAGCGAGGGCCACACAGAAAAGCCCTGTCTCCAAAACCAACCAACCAACCAAACACACACATATATACAAAAAAAGGAAAAAAAAAGAGAAAGAAAGTCAGATGAATAATTTGACTACACAAATAAATCAGGATGTAAGGCAATAAAGCATAACCAGGTGGTATCATGGGGACCACTACTGAACATTTAAGGAGCGACCAAGGTCAATGCTTGTCAAGTTCTCTCTGCATTGTAAAGAACATGAATCACATCCAAACTCAGCTTATATGGCCAGTATTTATGTTTATATCAATGCTTGAAAGCACTGCAATAACTTCAGGGAGATCACTCAGGAGGGTGAAATGTTTGGTAGACCAGACTGGCAATCAGGGTTCTATCCCTAGATGCTACTATAGAACAATGACAACAACAAAAACTACTCCCCAAAGTTGTTCTTCTATAGTGGGAGTTTGTCTGTGCCACTCATATAATACAAACACACACATACACACACCACAGATACCATCATGAAGATTATGATAACACATAAACATGATTAAACAGCCTTTTAAATTATTGAGTAATATACTAGAAAATAAAATTGAATAGCACATTAATAGCATTTGTATACATCATAATCAAGTAAGAGTTAAACTAAAGATACAAGCATGTGTCAGGTCATGGAAATAAATATGACATGTCACATGGTAAAAAGTAAAGGTTATATGACCTTGTCAACTACTGTAGAAAACAATTTTTGCCAACATTCTTTAAGGATTTGTTATTTAAATTTTTTTCAGTAATTTAGCTACAGAAAAATTGTATCTCAACAAAGTAATGGTCATTTATAATAATGCACAACTAATATATTCTAATGGAAATACTGCAATAATTTCCAATAAGACTAGAAACAAAGCAAGGAGTCACTCTTATATTTGTGTAAACAATTTCTTTTTTACTGKCCTGAAGTTTACTAAATAGGCTATGGTTGCTAGGAAGAAGTGTCCTTATTAGAAATACTTATCCCTGCCTCAGCTGGAATTGTGAGAATGCATAACCACTCCTAATATTTTATTGTCCTCTTGTAACATGAGTTGGGGGGGCCAGAAATTCTAAGTGGCAAAATGTTTATAAGCTATTATATCCTCAGTCTAAGGGTTCAATTTTTATTACTGTGCTTTTACAAAGACATCATAATAATTTGGAAATAATAAATTTAAGGCAATAAATAGAAAGCAGAGAGAAATGATAGAGGAAGAGAGGAGAAATAAAGAGAGAGGGGGAATGAAAAATAAAAGCAAATTAGATAGAAAAGAGTCTGTAGTTTCTATGGACATTATCTTTTTCATGTAGATAATGATAAATATGTCATGAGAAGACCATTAGAACTGATAACTCATTTATAACCATGCAGTAGGTTCACAAAAGCAAAGACCCAGAAAGAATCTTATGTCCTATACAGATGAATGCAGAAAGATACCGTGTATGTCTAGGTATATGTGTATCTTCATGTATGTGTATACACAACCACCAGCAATGTCAGTTATAAAAATGAAGTGAATCCTGACATTCATCAAGACAAAGAGATGAACAGATAATAAACTGAACTTGTAGAATATTTCAAGTGCTTTAGCTGCAAGTATCCTGTGCTTATAATGAAACATATAAAAATAATTAGAAATATTCTAAATATACTTGGTAAGATTCAAAAAGGTAAACATTATATGAGCATATTTATACATGAAGGTACTCCAAAACAAGTATAGAAGATCAGGAGGTGGAATGGTAGAGGTCAGGGGCTGACAAATGTGCAAACAGGAAAGCCCATTTTTTAAAAAAAAAATTATTCTTTATACATGCTACATCCACACTGTAGTTTTTGTCTACTACCTCTCTACTCCTTCCAGTACCCATTCCTATCTCACTTCTACCTAAGATCCACTTCTCTTCCATTTTCCTAAATAAAAACCAGAACTCCCTCCTAGGGATATTGACTGAACATGGGCACACACAAATTACAATAAAGCTAGGCACAATTCCTCACATTAAAGAAGTTCTGATTTTAAAATGAATAAGAGCTAGAACTTCAGGCTAGATCCAGAGGCTGATGTGCATCTTAATTTAATTGAGATAATTACTACATGGTTTACATATGCACCTAACATTCATAAGATACGGCTTGAATATAAACTATCCTTGTCAATTAAACATTTAAATATACATTATTTTGTGTTTCAAAATAGTACTGTCAGTAACTACAACAATGAAAACAAAACAAAACAACAAATAAAACTGAGCTCAACATAAGCAGAAACCTGTTATCCTAGACTTTTTGAATTATATTTTCAACTTAGATTGATAAAACTCTCTCAGTAGAAATGCATTCCACCAACATTTTAAAATTGGCTTACATTCTTTGCAATGTTCACAACCAATGCACAGGAACCTGTTAGAATGCATGAAATAGAATATATATATATATCCATTGAGAAGTATTTGAAACATATACAATACTATTGTCTTTGGGGCTTAATTTTGTATATTATAAAGAAATGAAAATAAAGCCCCAAGGCAGGAAACACACTATATCCACTCTATCCTTCAATGAATAAATTATATTAAAGAATGTACTTGAGAGATTGAAGAGATGCAGGCAGCCTGCTTCTGTAATAAACAAGGTCTCTGATGGAAACTAGTGAACTTTGCAAGTTACAGCAGTAACAATACCATATAAATGATTTTGCTACTTGTAGACACATTATTGCTATCCAACTTTAAAACACCATAAAAATCCAAATCTTAGGCTTCTTATATCTATTACCACAAGGATTAATAGACTATATAATAAATCAGACGTCTGATTTATTATATAGTCTATTAACGTCTGAGAGAGTTTTTTAAGACAAAGGAAAAGAGTCATTAATTTGAAGTTAAGAAACTATTACTGACTTTCAGAAGGATATGTGTAAAGAATAGCTTTTAGCAGCAACTAGTTTCTAATCAGAAGGGCATAGTGCAGACAGAAGCAATGATGGAAAGGAAGAGGAAAAAGGAAAATAAGACTGTGAGAAAATAAAACTAAGATTTGTCTGTTCCCACGCTTTAGATTGAAACTCATATTGTTATAATTTTGTTAGTATATCAGAGTGAAAAATGGCATGGTATCAGAAATGTAAATCGTCATATCATTTATGGACTTTTTGGCATTCAATATTCATCAAATACTTTATGTGCTCTTCTTTGTCTCAGTAATTTTTTCTTCAAGTACCCTCATCTCCCCAAGTAGACGAAGACTTTCATAAAGAATGTTTATTATAGCAACATAAAAATGACAAACATGGAACTCACCTAAATATCTAACAGTAGATCATAACTAATAATAGGGAATCACTGTAAAATATCACCATGTTATTAAAATTGTTCTAGTGTACTTTATACACCCGTGATAAACACCATGACCAAAAGCATCTCAGGACAGGAGAGAGAACATGGCTTATTTGTCTTACAGGACAAACTCTATCATAAAGGGAAGCCATCACAGGAACTGAAACAGAAACCATGGAAAAGTGGGGTTGACTAGATTTCTTCCCGTGGATTGTTTAGTTTCTTTTCTTATATAGATGAGGCATATCTGCCTAGGCATGGCCCTTCCCTATCTCTCATCATCTCTCTCACAACAATAAACAACAATAACTTAAAAAATGCAAAGAAAAATGCTTCTACAAACATGTTCACCAGCTAATCTGATAAGAGGCGATTCCTCAAATGAGATTTCTTCTTCCCAAGTATGTTTAGATTGTGTCAGGATGACAAAGACTAACCACAACAGATCAAATTTATCTAAATATATAAGTTCAAGTCAAAACCAACAATAGGAATCATTATAAAATATCATATTAATAAAATACCTGTGACAATGGGAAATGGTTTAAAATGACAAAGAAGGAGGTGAATTAAATGAGGCTATATACTTATACTATAAGGTTCTAATCTAAATTTGCATGTGGGAATAGGATAAAACATTAAAATATTATCAATAGTTGATTCTAACCTAAGATTATTTGAAGTTTTCTAAAACTGACTTTATATTTGTCTTGCTTTCTCATTCAAGAGCACTTGCTTTGTTTGTCATGGACCCAGGTCAGGCATCCAGCACAGAACAGAGGCGGGGGCTGTGAGTTTTGTTGTTACTCTTGTCTCCAGCATGGTATTCTGATGCTCTCTTTTGAATAGGTTGGCTAACCTGTCATATTGAAAAGATATTAACTTCCATTATTGTCAGAATCACATCTTTCTCTTATTTCATGAAACAAAATTAAAGCTGCCTAAGGAATGTTTTGCTATAGACATAAGGTTTTAGGAGAACCAATGATATATCCAGGAAAGGGCAAGTGGGACTTCTCAGGGGACATAATCAGTCCTAGTACCTCTTCKGCCGACAACCACCACCACCACAACAACAGAGAAAATCTGGGGTTTAGACTTTGTCCCAGGGGAATAGTTTTATAGCCATGGTGTAATATTTGATAAATTGAGAAAGGAAGGTGAACATAGAGAATAAATCCTGAGCCAATGCATATCCATGCCTATGTGAATTGTATGGTACCTACATTTTACTGCAAATATATTAGTAAAATATTTTCCCAACATGAACAATCACATCATAAATATTTATATTACTTCGTTGATGAGTTTGGGCTATAAACTTAAAATTTAACCCATGATCTCTGGGACTTAGAATCAGCTATGTGCAGCCAAAGAGAACAGGAAAGAGAGATTAGTGCCTTAACTATACCACCGTGCTGCAGGGAAACCTGAAATCATTCAAAATTCTCAAAGACAGACAGACAAACAAACAAACAAACAAACAAACAACCTTTGTCTTATACATGAGCTGGATGAATAAACCTGAACCAAAAGAATTGTCTTCTTAATAAAAATGTTATTACTGGCTGAAAATTGTGCTTTTTGTGACTATGATCATACATCATCACCTGATACTTTTTTTTCCTGCAAAGATGGGAGCCATTGTAGTTGGCATCTGTCCTTTCTTGACTCTTCCTGTGCCATTGTCCTGTTTAATACCTTAGCGAAGCATGTAGACTTTGCAAGTGTGAGTTAGAAACTGCTTCTTTGAATTGACCTCAGGTAAACCTGAACAATGCTGAAGTCCTTATGTCAATTTTTATCTGCAAATTAAAAACCCAGTTTCTAACCCCAGCTTCAAAACATGAAACTTTCCTGCCACCCACTTCTCATTCCACAAGCAATACACTTTTGAAATCAAAGGGTTCTCTAAGAGTAGCCAAARAAAATAGGATGAAAGGGCCCAAAGGTCTTCAATTGTATTCTAGCATCATTTTAAAATGTGCAGCTTACACAAAAAGCAAAGCTTTCATTGGAGCACGCATTTTAATACCTTTCTGAATATGGTATCATGCATCCAGGGGCACAGAGGAACTCACTGCCCCTGATAAAATTCATTTAATATTTCATGATTATATCTTTAAAATCAGAGCCCCAGACAATGTAATTTGCTGTGTTCCTTGCTACTATAGCTCTTCTTGTAGGTGCAAACTATCTCCTGTTTTCAGCTTTTTATTTGTTAGGATTCTAACTTTTTGAAAGTTGATGATAGACCATGGGTTCAAAGATACCAAGCATCTTTTCTGCATCTTTGCCATTGTTCTTTATTTCCAAGAAAGTTGTACTTTCTTGGTTCAAGAGTCAAGACTGAAATGTGCAAAACAGTGAGGATGTAGATTCAGGGTTGTTCCTTGCTTCTTGCAGCCCATTTCCTCTATTATACCTGATCTTCTAATAATGTTTCTATCCGTAGAGTGGACATTTGTATCTTACATTCATCCCTAAATTAGGCTGATTAATTTCCCTTAGATGGTTCATTTCTTTCTAGGGTGTAGTGGTTACCATTTTCCTGAATGTCTTGTATCCTCTGTGTGTGTGTGTGTGTGTGTGTGTGTGTGTGTGTGTGTGTGTGTATGTGTGTGTGTACATATGTGTGTGTGCATGTATATTTAGCATAATACAAAGTCTCCAAGTGGATCATGGAGCCTCACTAATTTCTCTTCTTTTGAGGTGACTAACATTGGGTATTTAGCAAGTCAGCTTTTTTCTAAACAGAGGACATAATCCTTTCACCTCAAATTTAATGATTTGTCACAGAAAATTACACTGAAAGACTTCCAGTTATATGCTTAGAGAAAGGCTCATCTGAGTCTTACAAGTTTTTCTATTTCTCTCATTATTACTTTTAATTGTTTCCAAATTTTACAAATCTATCCTTCTTTGAATTCATAACCACTTCAATCATCCTAATCTCTTATTTTATTTCCTCCCCGTCACATGGACTTCTATGAATGGAATACAGATATTTTCATTAAGACTATCTTGCCAGGGTCTCAGTTGTTTGACTTTTTTTATATATATTCTTCTGTGAAGAGATACATYTCTTCATATCAAATCTAGAAGTGTAATACTTAGGTATATGTCTGTAATTCCTACCCCCTTCAAAATTATTGAGTAGGCACTTCCTACCTCCCATGGTTGTCAAAGATCAGTGCTTACTTGTACTTATGATAGAGAAAATACTTTGAAGGGCCTCATCAAGACAGGTACWAGTGAGGGYAAAAGTAGGAAAATCTCAGTGTGTGACAAAGCTAATGTGAGGAAGCTTCTCTAATGCTGAGACAAACAGCCAGGGACTGAGCTGTCATTTGTTTTGTCAGCTTAGAGCACCAATCCAATACATTAAATTCACCACATTTTATCTAACCTGAATATCTTTTCAAATATGTATTTCTTTTGACCCATCTGTGGCTGTGAATGGTAGCACGGTCCTCTCAAAGGCTTCACTGGGATGTGCTTCCACTTCCAGGCCTATATGTACCATGTAACCAAAAGGCATGGGATCACTCTATGTATGACCATTTTCTACCCTGTTTACTATTCTTATGGTACAGTAAGAGACTTCTTATTAGATATACAGGATGGCCAATCTCTTTTCTAATGTCTCTTACATCACCTTCATTCTATATTATGTAAAAATGGAATTTTGCTAGCATCATGTTCCCCTGTAATTTGGGTAAACAACATTGATAAAATAATGACTATTAAAACTCAATTTTTTAATCTGGGTACCACCACTACCCGAATTTACACTGAACATCAGCAAACTTCCTGTTGAATAGCTCTGCCCATCTTTCCACGGGTGTTCTTACCTATATTTTTTCTTTAAAGCTTAATATCTTTTATTTCTAATTCAGCCATTCAATGTCTAAGAAAATTTGATATTTCAAAGATATGTTCATTATTTAACTTAATATTTTCCTCTATGGTGTGAACGGTCCACAGCAAACATTTGCTTAGTGAGCAAGCAAACTCCTCCTCCTTCCTCTCCTAAAGGAGTTTCTGCATATGTATTTCCCAAATAATTTATTAATATTCTTCATATGTTATTATTAATAATATTATCTTTGTTCCTGACACAGTTCTTACCGCAATGAACAAGTCAGATAAGGGTTCAATATAGTTCTTTTTTTTCCCCCTTCAATCCTAAAATAATTGCTACATTTTGAAATACAGTTCATTTTAGGAGACATTTCTAATCCAATATCTGATAATGTCTCTTTATCCTATAGAAGATTATATGAACTTTGTTTGGACTAAGTAATGAATGCTTATTATGCTCTCTCCATTGGTCTGGGGACATCACAATAGCCTCATGGCAGCTTTTCATACTCAACATGTTTAAAGCGTTGTTTAAAGAAATTCATTTTCTTAGCTTCCCTTTCTTCTAAAGTAGAAAGACACAGTAGAGGCAAAATTTGTTATGACACATAAACTTAGAATTTTAGTGCACTGAAGGATAAGAAGATGTTTTTGTGTATAACTGATTTTCTAGCATGGGTTGTTGGAGATTCAGTTGGACCCTTTGATCTGGCAAGGGTACTGGCATGCACTGAACGTAAGCTGTCATCCTAAACAGAAAGCATGGTGAGGACATCACTGAAGAGCCTGAGTGTGGTGGGTGTGGTATGTTGGTAGGATTTCCCACCTAAGTATACTGCCTCTGAAGTCTGTGCAGCTACATAACTCCCCTCTACAAACAAATCTATGATTCGGAGCAGCAAGTGTAGCTGCTATTGTTTATAAGTGTTGTTTACAGCTCAGAGTAAAATTTTCCTAAAATCAAAAGAAAATCACACATTAAAAGAAATAACCCATGGAAACCTATGGACCCCATCAGTTACCCCTTTTAGTTGCTCTCCACCATAATTTTGGCTGCCTGGTCAGAACTTGGAGATATCTAGTGTAGTTATCCAGCCTACACATTCGAGGGATTTGCCTGTCTCCATGTTGAGCAATGCAGTTACATACATATAACACCAGGTTCAACTTACACATGGGTACTGAGCATTTGACCTCCTCAGCACTTTACTACTGACTGGACCATATCTCCAAGCCCTTGGAACTGATTTGTTTTCAAATGCACAAACATAAGCTTAATACCAACAATTTAAGTAACGTCTGAAGGATGTGAGGATGTAAGCACTACAGCATATTGTGTGTTTCTAACAGTTCTGAAATGTGCTGTGACCCCAGCACCTTCTATGGAATTTGGCTGGAGATGCTACTATTCACACACACACACACATACACACACACACACACACACCTTTGGCCCTTTCTCCCTGGAACACATTTCTTTCTACATGAGTCTTAACCTTTCCAATAATACTAGAATTGTATTCTTAATGGCTTGTACTTTGAATACTAATTTTTAGGTTAAGACCATACTGTGCAAAACACTATGTAAAGTCAGTGTAGGACAATGTAGGAGGGTTGCCATGCATTCTAACTGTATCAGCAAACCTCGGCAAGTAGAACTGGGCTGTTCAAAAAACAAAATCCTTGTTGATTGCATATTCATTCCAATATTCACTACCTATATTCCAAATCCCCATTAAGGTATATGGAGTAATATTCTGCTGATTATAGTGAGGACTTATGTCTTTACACCAATGTTCTGATATGAGGACAAATGGTTGTTTATATAACCACATTATGATGCAACTATCATTTTCATTTGTTAAAAAAATAGTCAAAAATCTTGAAGTATAGTGGATACTGTTTCTATCTCCATTGACAGAATATTTTGTTTACAATATACAGGTCAGAATTCTAGAGGTTAGGACAGACATATTGCAACACAAAAGAAATAATAATGCAATAAAACCCCCACACAGATGTAATACTAAAATCCTTAAAATACACATTTTAAGAGATCAAATCCATTTTCTATTTTGCATACATGTAAATGTTTAGAATAGAGGGGTTTATTTTTTGTATTCTATTTCTGTCTAGATGAATAATTAATATAACATGCCATGTCAAAGGTGGTTTATTTCTGGCAGCCTGGGGATAGTCAATATTGTAGGTAGCACGTTTCTGTGGTTGGTAATTCTAGCTCCCATTACAAAGAATGACACCATGAGTAAATTATTGACAGCATACCAGTTTCCCCCACAGCAAACCTATCAATCTAAGAGCTATTAATACTTAAATTTCCATTTGGGAACTTTAAATCACAGCATTGTCCTCTGAGGTCATGCTATTTATGGCATTGATACTTTTCAACAGAATGATAATTGAATGATATTTATTTTTAATGAAGAACATTATCTTCACTAAAGAATGTAGTATTTGTAATTATTAAATGATATTTTCCTGTTACCTTCTCATTATCTATCCCTCTAAATTTAATAGAAACTAAGCATATGCAATGACTTGCACAAAATTTTCCATGGTGATACTCAACAGAGGATTTCATATAATACAGAGATACTTGAATACATGATTATTTCTCCATCACTATTGCAGTAGGGCTTAGATGTAACCAGCATAATTAATACATGCCTATATTACTAGTAGTAATCCCATGATTCCATGGCACTTACTTCAGTCTTCAACTAGAGAATACCATTCTCTTTAACAGTGTAAGTCAGTTTATTTCCACTTAAAAGGATTTGGCTCATGTTGGTCAATACAAGGAATATTAGTCCCTTTCTTCCAACAGAAGAATCAGCAGCTTCTTTCCTCTAGGGACCAGTAATAAAATTTGGTTGCTCATAATTTAGTAAACATCTCAAGATACAGTTATAATGGGTTCTGCAAAAGAAATAGAGGTAGAGACCCTCTTTAACATTAAATGAGTCTCCTTATCTTCAACAACTTCCTAGAGTTGCAATAGGACAGTGCTGGAGGGAAACAGGCAAATGGGATAACATTCGAAATGTAAATACATAAAATATCCAATAAAAAGGGAGCCTCTAAGAAACTTCATGACATATTTACCACTGTGACCAAAACTCTACTGAGTCACTCTCTTTAAAGTTTGATGACTGCTACATCTTAGATGAATATCCAAAATTTCTGAAAATTACCAATTTGGTAAATAACAAAGCTACAGTTTTTCCTTCTCCAAGGACTGTTTCTTTTCCTGATACAAATAAAGCTACCCCTACAGGTGGTTTTTTAGAAATTAGCCTTATTCTGTGCCTTCTAATTATTATACATCTAAGATACCTACCTGAGCTGCCATGAGGCCATCACTGAATTCTAACTCTTATCCACAAAGATCAAGGACATTACATGTGTTAATGCATGGAAATAATCCAACACACAATTCACCTTCGAACAGGCTAACCAATATGTAGGATTACTGAGTTTTCAAGATGTGGCTAGAATGAATATTGCAGGCTGAAGAGACAGAGAAATCAATTTAAATGTCATTTAAAATGACATTTAAATAACTGGTAGCCAATTTAGTTACTGAAGCAAATATTAAACATCTGAGAACAATTTAACCATGTGAGTCTATCACTGCAGCCATAAATATTATGAAACATTTATGTTTAACATAGATACACTATTTCTGATAGGGAACTCAGCTTCTCAATTGAGTTATACTGTAAGTATAAAATATATCACAAATTCTTAACAATATAACATGAGAAACACAAAATAAAGTATCGATCCTGTTCACATTGTTTACATATAAAATGACAATCTTTTGATAAATATGGCAATTACACTTGATTTCATTTTTCTTGAGAAAATAAAAACAAGTATAGGATCTTTATACTTTATTGGGTGGTATGATGCAGACTACAAGGGATCCTGAATATAAAGTACAGAAATTTATTTTTCTATAGTTACTGACATTTTTCAAATAACCTCAAGTATACTATCTATCCTTTCCTGGTTAAAGTTGAAAGGCTACTGGAAACTCTGTCAAGTTTGAAGCCAGAGACAAAATGTTCTTCAGATGAAGAATATTTTTTTGTAGTTATGATCCTAGCTGAGTACCTCTACATGTCTCCTTTGTTACTTCTTCACATACTTAAATTCATATACAGACAAACCCACAGTGCTGAGATATCTCAGATCAATGACTGCCTATTGAATGATGAGGCTCCTTTATTGATCTAATTTAAGTGACATTTCAAGTCTTAATTCAATGCATAGCCTTGTCTATTAGGATACTCCAGATCTTGATAATTATCCCTATATATTATGCTCATTTGAGATGTCACCACTGGAAGAATGGATGTAGATACCTTTGTCACTGTTTTCAATTATAGTAGAATTGGTCTCAAGCAGTTTGTTCAGATTGCTTGATAAGACACCAATAAAAGTGCTACTTCACCCATGGGCCTTGCTTTGTAGAAGTTATTTTACTTAAAATGAAAAATTTGGATTTACAGGCAGTTTTCATTTAAAACTTCTTTTTGTTCTTCCTTTTACATACAAAATATCTTAGTAATAAAGTGAAACTAAGAAAGATTGCTGATATTCTCTCCCTACCTGAATAACGCAAACTTACAAAGGTATTTAGAAAATGACCAGTTGAGGTACCAAACTCATGATTAAGTACATGACTCCATCCAACACTGAGTGGCTCTATACTCATCTGACACCAGAATTTTTCTATTGTCATTCATCCCTGCCTTCTGTGATTCCCTTGCCACACATGACAGAGCCCAGACTCCACTATGGAACTGCTTAAGGAATGTATCTCACTTTTTATTTTCTCTTCCACCTAAGCCTTGAAAACAAAAAAGATGACAAAGATTCCATGTGTGAGGACAATCTGGATTTATTTTTTTTAATATTTAAATAAAAATACGACTTTTAATAATTTGGTCTCTGGGAAAATATATTTGAGGTTAACTCGATGACATTCCAGAAGCTGATGTGCAAGTTTCTGGCTGTTAAGGAAGTACCATACTTTTGATGAATCCTCAGTGAATCCTTGCCAGTTACTAAAAAGAACTGATTTTTCCAAATCTCTGGAATATGAACAGAAAAATTGTCTGTAGAGCTCAGAATATTTTACTGTGACACCATGATAAAGCAGACTTCTTTTTGCTTAATCCCTGGCTATACATATTATCTGCTTTGTGCCTTCCGACCCAGAACTGCAAGGACACAGGGTACTCAAGGACCATGCCTGTTTCTTTTCAATGAACTATCATTATTTGAAGACTAACCAATGATATGAGCTAACTTCAGTCTATATGGAGAGAAACACAAAGCATTTTGACTAAAATCAGGAACATGACAATGTTGTCAACTCTCTTCATACCTATTCAAGATGGTACTTTTATTCTTATCTAAAACAATAAGACAACTGAAAGAGAAAAAGACAATACAAATATGAAGGAGAAAGTTGAAATATATTTATTATCTGTATATAATATAATTAGGTATATAAATGCCCCTAAAATTCCATTAAGAAATACCTACAGATGACATAAACATCCAACAAAGTAGCAAGGTAAAAAAATTAATATACAAAAAACTTAGCCTTCCGGTATACAAATGACAAACAGAGAAAGTAATCAGGCATCATCAATATCCTCAAAATATATTGAGGGCAACTCTAACCAATCTAGAGAAAGACTGGTATAATAAATAATTTAATGCATTAAAGAAATACACTGCTGGTGGGATTGCAAGATGGTACAACCACTATGGAAATCAGTCTGGTGGTTCCTCAGAAAATTGGGCATGACCCTTCCAAAGGACCCTGTCATACCACTCCTGGGCATATACCCAGAGGATTCCACTGCAGGCAATGAGGACACATGCTCCACTATGTTCATAGCAGCCTTGTTTATAATAGCCAGAAGCTGGAAAGAACACAGATACCCCTCAATGGAGGAATAGATACAGAAAATGTGGTATATTTAAACAATGGAATACTACTCAGCAATTAAAAAGAAAGAATTCATGAAATTTGTAGGCAAATAGTTGGAATTGGAAAATATCATACTAAGTGAGCCAACCCAATCACAAAAGAATACACATCCAGGCATTGGTGGCGCACACCTTTAATCCCAGCACTTGGGAGGCAGAGGCCGGCAGATTTCTGAGTTTGAGGCCAGTCTGGTCTACAGAGTGAGTTCCAGGACAGCCGGAGCTACACAGAGAAACCCTGTCTCAAAAAACAAAAAACAAACAAACAAACAAACAAAAAACAAAAACAAAAGAATACACATGAAATGCAATCACTGATAAGTGGATATTAATTAGCCCAGAAGCTCTGAATACTCAAGACACAATTAGCAGATTATATGATTACCAAGAAGAAAGGAGGAAAGGGCCCTGGTCCTGAAAAGACTTGATCCAGTATGGTAGGGGTGTACCAGAACAGAGAAATGGGAGGGGGTGATTGGGGAATGGGTGGAGTGAAGATTACTTATGGGACATATGGTGAGAGGGGAACTGGGAAACGGGAAAGCATTGTGAATGTAAACAAAGTATAGAAAATAAAAAAGAAATACTTAATGAAGATATCAGAAGATTTAAAAAAAATTCTCATTCTTGTGTAAAAGTAGTATTCATAGAATAAAGATAGTCATTCTACAAAAACCAATTTATACTTTCAATGTGATCCTCATCAAACTTGCAACAAAATTATTCATGGAACTTGAAAAGACAAATTTTAAATTCATATGAAAATAAAAATAACTAGAGCTAAAAGACTCCGGAATAATTGATTTCAGCCCTGTTTGATAATTTCCTGTCTTGTACTCCTCCTGGGTGAATTAGCTTCTTTTTGTTTCAGATCTTTCAAGTGTGCTGTTAATTGGCTAGTGTATGCACTCTCCTGTTTTTTCTTGAAGGCACTCAGGGCTATGAATTTTCCTCTCAGTGCTGCTTTCATTGTGTCCCATAGATTTGGGTATGTTGTGTCTTCATTTTCAGTATATTCTAAAAAGTCTTTTATTTCTTTCTTTATTTCTTCCTAAATAAGGTATTGTTGAGTAGAATATTGTTCAGCCTCCATGTGTATGTTGACTTTCTGTTGCTTTTGTTGCTATTGAATACCACTTTTACTCCATGGTGATCTGACAGGAGGCATGGGATTAGATCGATCTTCTTATATTTGTTGAGGTCTGTCTTATGGCCAATTATGTGGTCAATTTTGGAGAAGGTACCATGAGGTGCTGAGAAAAAGGTATAGCCTTTTGCTTTAGAATGGAATGTTCTATATATATCTGTTAAATCCAATTGGTCCAAAGCTTCAGTAAGTTTCACTGTGTCCCTGCTTAGTTTTTGTTTTCCT
>BDUI01000447.1:58110-73542 GCA_002335545.1 Apodemus speciosus | reverse complement strand
AGCAGCCTTATTTATAATAGCCAGAAGCTGGAAAGAACCCAGATGTCCCTCAATGGAGGAATGGATACAGAAAATGTGGTATATTTACACAATGGCATACTACTCAGCAATTAAAAACAATGAATTCATGAAATTCTTATGACTGAAGTTTCATCAGCCTTAGCAATTATCTCCTCCAAGATCCAGGCATCCTTTACTATTTATTGGGTAACATCGTGCCCAGCCTACTCACAATCTTTGGTTGTTGTTAATTGCAAATTCAAGCATGAGGTGCCAAGAATAAATACTGTTGTCCCCAGTGAACATCATAAAAGTGGAGTTTCCTTCCAGCCAGGGAAACAGGTAGGCAAACTGAAGGTTTTCTGCCTTGTCCCCACTTTTTCAAGTCCAATTTCTCAGTCTTATTCCTAGCTCTAAAGAAGACCTGCTGATGCCTCCCTTTTTCCTCTGTCTCCACGTCTAATAGATCATGAAGATTTTTCTCTCCCAACTTATTACCCCATTCTCATTGTTCTATCTCAGCCCCTAACTCCTGTAGGCACACCCAGGCAAGCTGGCAGGCCAGCCAGAGAAGCAGGTGACCTAACAGAATATGTTCACACACACACACACACACACACCCCATTCCTCCAAGTCCAGTGTCTCAGTTTCATTAGCAGCTCTAAAAGTTCACCAGACATAACCTCTTCTACTTTATACCTCATTCCTAGATGACAAAGTATTCCTGGTGGAAGACTCTGAATTACTGCCTCATGTGGATCCCTACCCTGCCCTTTCTAGCCCATCATGATTCCTAAGTATCAACTCCAATACCTAGAAACACATTTTATCTGGAACGCAAAATGGCCACACCTATTAGGTGCCCAGAAGAATTACCTACCACTTAAAACATGGCCACTACACTCCCCTGAGAACCAAAGAGGGCAACAGACAGAGTTCAGGACTGTGGTACTTGTCATTGAGAAGTTGGCTGAAGGGGTCCCATGAGAATTCCCAAAGAACCTAGGACATTAACAAGACTGTAGGTCATTCTCCATGACTGGATATAATACCTCTGGAGGTTAAACACCTATAAATTCATGGAACAAATAGAATTTGTATAAACATAAACCCTTCACTCCTACCTTCTTCTCTCTGGTACAGGAAGGGACTCTGCATGACACTTCAGGGGAAATATAAACATTATCACAGCCACAAACCCTCAGATCTACAATGTTGTCCTGGCTGCTAGATGTACGAATGCCATGGTGAGATAAAGCTGGTGGAATTAACCAACAAATACATGATTTGAGTTAAGGCTCACTCCATGAGATGGAATCTATACCCAGTACTGCTTACGTGACCTGAGACTAGATATCTCAGAACCTAGGGTAAAACCAAGTACTACTTCTTAAAATAAAAATCATCACCAACCTCAAAATAATGCAGCAATCAAGTGACTTCTAATGACACTCTAGTATACTCATAAATTATTCACCGGCTCAGCCATCATCAGATTGGAACAAATACAGAAAACTACAGCCAGACTTTATGCAAAGGAAGACGCTTTGGAAAACTGAGTCTAAAAAGGATGTTTTCATCAAATCCTCCACTTAGGGCACAGAGTGAGGAAACAGAAAGTGTGTAAGAGCCAGAAGGACAGAGAAGACATCAAGAAAAGAAGACCCTCCAACTCAACTTTAAAAACACACAGGAACTAACAGAGACTGCGACAGCATGCACAGAGCCTGCACAGTTCTGCCCCGTAACAGACCCTACAGCTGAAAGTAGATGGAGCCTCGGACTCCCATCACTGACCCAGAAGCAATCACCTGTTGATAACTATTGGCAAATGAAAATTTCACCAAGGGAATCTCATTGAAAAAAATCCTACTCATAAAGGTTGACTTCTTGTCCAATAGTAAATGGCCAACAGAAAAGGAATTCAAATGGCATCTTTGAAGGTTTCTTATCTCACAATGCTGTGTCAGGGATTTTTCTTCCTTCCTTCCTTTTTAAAAATTTTATTATTTTTTTATTTTATTTATATACATATGTTTTTCTACTATCTTTTTAACCTATAGGTCCTTTAGTATATATTAGTACATATTATGGCTTCCAGTTTAGTGTCTTTCGTGGGTTTCCTAAATGCGCAAATGAATGAGTCTCTCTTTTCTTATACTTTCGCTTGAGCTCTTTCCCTTCAGTTTGTTTGTTCTGTCCTATTTTGGTGCAGTAGTTTTTGGTTTATACTGTTATGTTTTGTATTATTATATTATTATCACTCAGGAGCTTGTTTGTTTCTAATGGGAGAAAGAAAGTAGGATGGGGAGACCATAATCAAGATACACATCAGAGGGAAAAAAGTCTACTTTTAATAAAAGGAAATAAATTAAAACAAAATGAGGTTTATATTATGTAGCCTTTATTCAACTCAATTGACTCAGTCCTGGCTTTGTGAGCTTAGACAGGTCACTAAACTCTTCATTGTCCTGGATTCCTTTTCTACAAAATGTAATTATACCAGACATGCAGTGTTCTTAGGGGATCAATTGAGATGCAAAACAAAGGTTCATGATATAATGAACCTTTGTTTGATGATCTTTGGGGAGCTGGACGGTGGTGGCACACGCCTGTATTCCCTGCACTTGGGAGGCAGAGGCAGGTGGATTTCTGAGTTCAAGGCCAGACTCGTCTACAAAGTGAGTTCCAGGCTACACAGAGAAACCCTGTCTMAAAAAAAAAAAAAAAAAGATGATCTTTGGGTATCAAGTTTTGCATGTTTATAGATAATGTGAACATTGTTGAGGGTTTTTTTTAATTAATTAATGCTATCCCTAAATATGGAAATTTAATAGATTAGTTGATCCTTTGTTTATGATGAGACTATGATTCTTACTGTTTTTCAAATGCTAAATCTTTTACTCTGGATTGCAATGTTCTCTAAAAAAAATAACTTTAAAATTCCAAATTTGCTTTAGAATAATAAAAAGGATGAGAGGGCTGCATAACAGTATCCTATTCAAAAATAATAAACTCCATAAGTTTAAGATATTATCATTCTGTGTACTGAGATCATATTCTACCCTACTGCCCCAGTCTTTTATTTTATATTATTCACCTAAAGGTAAAAAAAATAAAATAAAAAATAAAGGATTGGTAAGTCTTGTATTATGATTTACTGGAAGACTTTTTATAGACAAAATCACACTAGTAGAAAAGTCTTTTGTCCCCACCTTACTCCATGAAACCCAGTCACATAGCTTTGTAATGTTGAAGATATGTGTGCACTGTCATCCAACTGTAAACATTTTTGCATCCTATCGAACATGTATCAGGTGAAAGGTAGTTAGGTCCAGCAATGGAAGTTTTGATATTAAACAAGCAGAGAGATGCCCTTGCCTCTTCAAAGTCTTGACATGACACCTCCATTCTCCAGGGAGAGTGAAAACTCAGTTATTGAATTTTGCACTCATATATTCTCTAGTACAGTAGTAATTATATAATAGTTAGTTGGTAAATATTTGCATRTGAGCCAGAATTGGACCAGCTACTTTTCAATAATAATACATAAGAATGGAAATTCTTGTAAGCATTTGTGAAACAAAGCTTATTTCATTGAAAGCTGTTAATACATATCTCAGTAAATCACTTGATATTTAAGGAAGTGGTCTTAATTTTTGTCAATGTGAAATTCAAATTTAAATGGTTTGGATTGAAAAAATTACTGACTTCACGACTAAAATGCTTTCACATGTTCTCATGCATCTAATCAGAAAAAAGTAAAAGAAACAAAAATAAAAAAGACCTCCCATTATTCTCAGAAACCAATGTTGAATTAAAGAATTTGGGATTATATTTGTTTGAACCATGTTTAGATCTTGACTTTCTTGACTACTGTTATTTTGTGGTTTGGTGATAAATTTATGTGGTGTTTCTTCATTGGATTTATTCATTCATTCATGGTACTAACTGAAAGTTATATGTTATCAGAGGTCAATTTTAGCTCTGTGGTGCTAGAAGTTTTAGCCATAGCTATTTATGAATATCACTGAGTAACTTGTAGAACATACATAAATAAATGATCAATTCTGAAAGTAGAAAAAATAGTAAATTTAGAACTTCAAATGACAGTGACATTAAGCAAATAAAAAACTATATATAAGCATAATATTATCTAATCATCAGAGTATAATAAGAATCACTTAAGAAAATATTCCAGACATGACAAATACCCCTGGTGAAGAGGTCCTGAGATCAGCTAGCTTCAGAAACACTAGCATCTGCCTGTTTGCTATTAAACCTACTGATGGCTTAATTCTAATGGGGATAAATGTGACACTTGTCAAGTCCCATGTCATATCATACCTATTTGTGTCTTCTCTGGACTCTGAAATGCATTCTCCATAATGATTAAGAAAGAGGGAAATTTAATTCAGATTCACAAGCATTGTTCCTTGCTAATCAATTCTAGTCTGTCAGAGTGGATAGCATATTGACTGACACAGAGAATTCATTCTGGATTTTAGATTACAAAAAAAGAAGTGACATAAAATAGCTGTTAGACATGCAAGGCTGATGTTTGAATGAGCAAAAGTTTCACAGTTTTCACCCAATTGTTTTGAAAAAGTTTCTACTAGTGGCTTTTACATTTTTAAAATAAGAGTGTCCAATATTTACAGGTTAATAGTCTTTATGAATTTCAGAACATCATACTATATGCACACTATGAGAACATGTGCACATATTTGCACATGTCCTTATATTTAGCAACATATCTCGAAATCAGACATCGGACACTTGGGACAGAATGAAGAGAACAAAATTAGTAGTTTGAATTCATGATTTTTAACCCAATGCCAGATCTATCCCTGAATGTGTTTATTATTGGATAAGCTACTTAAACCACATGTATCCATCATCACTGATAATTTTTCCTCCATCCTTACATTTGGTAATTACTGGTTTTTACTCTCTCATTACCAACTTAACTGTTCATCTTCAATGCTGCCAAAATCAGTGCACACTTATGCTATGTGCAGTCTTCTCATTTCCTTGTCGACTGCTAATTCACTACCCTTCAGCCTGTCCCAAGGGTGACCCCATACTAATCTTTCTAAAGAGTTGACTTAGCAGCTTCACCTCTACTTAAAACTTTTCAGAGGCTGTTATTACAATTTGGTCTAGCTTTGAACAACCCAAATCATCTTTGTAGCCTTGACATTTTCCATAAGATGTCTATGTGAAATTCATAAACTGATTAGTGACCTTATCCATTTTCCCATAAATCATGAAGATGCAGAGTGAACCCAATGGGAATTAGTAGTTTGAGGTAAACTGAGGAATAATACTTCTACATGACCAGTGATAGGTAATGGTAAATTATACTGGACAACTCTACCCAGTATTCCTGACTGTTACTACTAAACTGTACTAGTATTAAATTATACTAAGTATTACTAGTATTAAATTATACTTAACAGATAAGAAGAACCAGACTGTAAAAAAATGAAGACAGTAAACCATAGAAGAAAAAGCAACTTCACAAAACTCCACAAGCCAGTTCACTGTTCACCACCAAAGTGAACTTAAGTTTATTTATTAATAAATTCAAGTATAGCAGAGAAGCTGAAAATGAAAAGTCCTAATTATTGGCGGCATCATTGCACTATACTCCATAATAGACATTCAGTGGATTCAGGCTTTTGTGAAATTTGAAAAAGATGTTAGCACAACTACCTGAATTAATTACCATGGCTTCAGATACGAGTTATGAGCAACCTGTAGGGTTTCTTACATACTTTTTATCTTCTATTTATCTACCATGCTGTTCTTTCAATTGCTTCATAGACTTGATGTTCTTACTGTAAAGGAGCTCTTGTTTATAACTATTTTCTATGTAACTTTCAGTCCCATGCCAATACTCATAAACCATAAACCTATTAAATCGATTTCCATGACACTTAGTTGAGGGTTGGATCCATGGTATCTCTATTCATCATTTGCATAAAGAATTCTACTTATGCTCTTCTTATTCCTTTTTCTTATGGATGTTCATCAGCTATCCTTAGAGAACTAGGTAAAAAACATTGAGCTTTGTCCTTTCTAACACTTACAGGCTTTATTTTCTGCATAGTGTTGAATGATGGTATTCTCATCTCTGAAATAAACTCAGTGTGTATTAATGACAATTCTTCTTATGCAAAAGTTTTTGAGGCAAAACAAAAATATATAGCCTTCTAATTCTCTTGTAGCCCATAAATACCCAGCATAAGAGGAGAACCCAAAAATGTCTTGCAAGTTGGATTTCTAAGCCAATTTGAATATCAAGAATCTTAATTTATTTTCAATTATTTTAATTCCATGAGCATTATGGTCATGTTTACATTTGTTTTGCCTTTTATCACATATTATTTGGTTGATTTTTGAATTAATGGAGTGTAGACTTATGAATAAAAGCTCCAATCAATGGTTCTTTTTGACATTTAGCATACCTATAAGAGATTATACATGCATTGTTTATGAATAACTGTATATATTATATATTCAATATATAATTTTATATTCAATATACATTTAGTCTCTACCTATTGAAGAACTCTAAGACATAAACCTATTAAATCTAAAATACATAGAAATGATATATTATATACATCTATAAAGCCAGCCCCAATTAAATGTTGTTCTTATAAGAGTTGCCTTGGTCATAGTATGTATTCAAAGCAGTAAAACCCTAAGACATTACCAAAAATGACTGATTATGAAAAGTGATTGGCACCTTCTCTAAAAGAAAGCTACAGTGAGTAGACACATACTTTTTATTGGATCTTATTTCCATTATCCTATTTGTTGAAGTTTATGAACAGGCCTTCACCAGGTTTTAGTGACAAGGACACACTGTCTTTATGTGAACCATATAGTTTTTACCTCAGTTAGGAGTGTGAGTCTTGACTACTGAAACTCTGGTTCTCCTGTTTACCATAAAAGAATTTGTAACATTATGAAYCAGCTATGACATGAATATTACCTTTGTGCCTAAACTTTTAATAATTCAAAACTATTGAAATAATATGTAGCACTATTCTAAATTCAATAATACACACACATGACCATACACATATTTATGAAATTTATGACACATAAAAAAGAATGTAGAAAATATTGACATAACCCTTGTTTAAATATATGTTTAAATGTATGAGTCCTATGTTTTAAGCTTTTTTATTAATAATTTTATTCATTTACATTTCAAATGATATCCCCCTTCCTGATTTCCCCTCTACAACCCCCCCATCACATCCCTTTATAAAACTTATTAAATTACTCTTCAGTTAAAAATGATAGTATAGAAATTTATATTTATGTCATTCACTAGTAACAAGACTAAACAGGAAGACAGAAGTTTCCCTCATGAGTCTATATTTTTGATATTGCTCACAGTGAAGTTCATTTCAAGGGCAATTTGTTTCTATTTTATGCTATTTTAAACAYATTTCTGTATAGTTCCAAAAGATGTTTCAGACTTACATTTCATGGTTAAACATCTGGATTTGTTTCTTAGTCCTTTTAGCTGCATTACACAGACACCCTATACTAGTTCAAAACACAAACAGATTATGTGTAGAAGAGGGTGAAAGATACTAGATTTCTGAAAAATTAAGGGATTAAGGGAATGTCCGTGGTCTAGGAATTTTTCAAAAAGTTATTGTGGTTTATCTGTTCTTTTCCAGCATCCAAATCTGAGATTTTAACTTTATCAATTTATCAATATTTTATAACTGCTGAATGGTACAGTTTCAGTGTGTCTGGAATTGTTATGCTAAAAGAACAATCTATAATATAGATACTGGTTTAAAGTTTATTTTGGCAAACCCACAACCCGTCAAAATTATTATTTTTTCTATTACAAAGAAGACATTTTTAGAATAGTAGATGAAGAAATCTAGTCCATACCAAGATTTCTACAAGTGGATGGGTGAGCTGTACAGTGCAATTTACACTTCCCCCTGATGTGCAACATACCAAAATGATAATGAATACAGAATCTCAGAGTATCTCCTCCTTGGCAGCACCATATATTAAATAAAATGTTGGATAACATGTGAAAGGAACATTCGTAGAATGTGTAATAGCATGTGTTTCATTAAATAGAATGTGTTTCATGGTGAGCATTACAATGCCTCTGATAAACATAACGTGTTTTTCTGAGGGATGAAAAATCACCAATTTATGCAGAGTTTGATCATAACAAATCAAGGTAAGTATTGCAAAGATGATCTGAACCCTTCATGATGTTCAAGTGCTGATATCAAATGTTTACATGGAAACAACGACAAAAACAAAAGGATCTTGAACAAATGGTGTTGATCTAACTGGTCGTCTGCATAAAGAAGAATGCAAATAGATCTACATTTAGCACTCTGAACAAAGCTCAAATCCAAGTAGATCAAGAACCTCAACATAATACTGGATATACTGAATCTAATAGAAGAGAATGTGGGAAATAATCTTGAATGCAATGGCGGAGGAGAATATTTCCTGAACAGAATACCAATGGCTCAAGTTATAAGATCAACAGTTGATAAATGGGACATTGTGAAACTGAAAAATCTCTGTATGGCAAAGGGCATTGTCAAAACAAAGCAGCAACCTACACTGGGGAAAATCTTCATCAATCCTACATCAGACAGAAGGCTAATATCCAAAATATATAAAGAACTTGAGAAATTAGACTACATAAAAACCAAATAACACAATTAAAATATGGGGTACAGAGATTTTTCAACAGACAAATCTTGAACAGCATAGAAGCACTCAAAGAAATGTTCAATATCAATAGTCATCTGGGAAATGCAAATCAAAATGACCCTGAGATTCCACATTAAACCAATCAAAATGACTAAGATCAAACTCAAGTGATAGCACATGTTGGTGAGGATGTGGAGAAAGAGTAACACTCTTCCATTGTTGGTGGGAATTGCAAATTTGTACAACCAGTGAGGAAATCAATCTGGCAGTTTCTCAGAAAATTGGAAACAGTTCTACCTGAATGCCCAGCTCTACTACTGCTGGGAACATACCCAAAAGATGTTCTATGATACTACAAGGACACATGTTCCACTATATTCATAGTAGCCTTGTTTGTAATAGCCAGAAAATGGAAACAACCCAGATGTCCATCAATTGACAAATGGATAAAGAAATAGTGGTTCATTTACATAGCAGAATACTATTCCGCTATTAAAAACAAGGGCATCTTGAACTTTGCAGGCAAATGGATGGAAGTAGAAAATATCATCCTGTATGAGGTAACCCAGACCAAAAAAATCATAAATGATATATAGTTACTGATAAATGCATGTTAGCCATAAAATAGAGGATACTCATGATACACTCCACAAACTCAAAGAAGATAAAAAAGAAGGAATGTCTAAGTGAGGATGTTTGAATCTCACTTAGAAGTGGGAATAAAATAGTCATAGGAGACAAAAGGATGGAGGAAACTGGGTAGAAAAGGTGATGGGGAAATAAACTGGGGAAGGGGTGCTCAGGATCAGGCATGGGGAGAGACAGAAGAAAGTCCCAGAGGGCCAGGAGAATGAAAAGGAATTCTCTGGGGGTATGGGTTGGATGGAGTGTAAGACCCAGAAACCTGGAAACGAAGAAGAATGAAGGTGACCTTTTCCAAAATGCGCAACAGTGGGGATACTAAAACTGAAGAAAATACCTCCAGTTTTCAGACCTGACCCCAGTGGAGGGTTGGGAACACCAACCCACTTACAAAACTTTCAACCCAAATTAGTCCTGTGGAAAAAATATTCAGAGACAAAAATGGAGCAGAGGCTGACAGAATGGCCCACCAGTGACTGACCCATCTTGAGATCCATCCCATGGGTAGGTACCAATCCCTAAGTCTATTAGGGATGCTATGGTATACTTGCAGTCAGGAGCCTAGTGTAGTGTCCTCTGAGAGGTTCTACCCAGCAGCTGACTGAGACAGTTGCAGATACCCACAGCAACACAGCACAACATTGGATGAAAGTAGGGGATCCCTATGAAAGAGTTAGGGTAAGGACTAAAGGCCTTGAAGGGGATGACAACCTATAGGAAACTTAACAGTGTCAACTAACCTGGACCCCTGGGAGCTTCCAGAAACTGAGCTACCATCCAAGGAACATACATGGGTCGTTCCTAGGCCCCTTGCACATATGCAGCAGAGGGCTGCCGTGTCTGGCCTCAGGGGAGAGGATGTGCCTAATCCTACAGAGACTTGATGCACCAGGGTAGGGTGGAGATATTGAGGGTGCACCCTATCAGAGGTCAAAGGGAGGGGAATGCAGGGAAGTACCTTGTGAGGGGGCACGAGAAGGGGGCAGTTTTTATGATGTAAATGCATAAATAAATTAAAAAGAAAACACACACGTCAAAAAACAAACAAAACAAAACAAAAAATAACCCCACCTTCCTTCCTGTCAACATGCCTGCCCTGAATGCATCAAACAATTTCCTAGGTTGTGACAGGTACTCACTGGAAATAATTAGCAATTCGTGTTGTGTTTAATGTTAACTGTCACTGTAGTATCCATAATAAATAAATACTTAGAGTAAACCTACRAATAGAATAAACAATGTGAGAATGGTATTCTTTTTTTATTGAATGTAATCTTCATTTACATTTCAAATGGTAAAACCTTTCCCGGTTCCCCCTCTCCCAAAACCTCTGACCCCTGCCTCCAAGTATATGCCCCTCCACCCGACCCACTCCCACCTCCCTCCCACCTTGATTTCTCTTTTGGGGGCATCTATTGAGCCTTCTCCTGACCAAGGACCACTCCTCCCACTGATGTCCAACAAGGCAGAGAATGGTATTCTTATTTTTATTTATTCTAGGAACTGTTTGTTTATGTAACTGTAGCTGACCTATTTCTTTCCATGTGGACCAGGCTGGCCTCAGAGTCATAGAGATACTCCTGCCTCTGCCACTCCAGTGCTAGGGTTAACTGTGTTCACTATGGTAACAGACAAGAATGTGATTCTTATTGACCAGGAAATAACAAGAAAAAAACCTAAGACTAAGAAATGTAAACTCAGGCTTATTCAGCACATTCTGTGTGCTGTTATAGAAGCTACACTTTGTGACAGAGAGCAGAATTAAGTGTCTTCCTTTAAAGACCTTTTGGAAAAGGTGTTACTGATGTACAATGCCATGTATCTGTGGGTGTTTTCTACTTTACTAATCCATTTCTATCTGTGTTATTCAGCTTAAATTTCTTAGCTGTTGTCACTTTAAGATTTTCCCTCATTCTTTAACTGAGAAGACTGATTTTCAAACTGCTCATCAGAGATTGTAAGTTACACTTCAGAAGCCCATAGTGTGGTTGAATGCACAAATTGTCTTTTAATTTATTTTTACTAAAATTATGAGATCTTTAAATACAGATGTCTGGGCTGTGTTTCCTAATGGTTTCTTAAACACTGAAAGTGTACGAGGACCTGGATGCATGATATTGTCTTCTGAACAGGACGGGTGTTGCAAATATGAACTCTCAATAATATGTCTAGGAATAGACACCATACCAGCTGACAGGCCAACATGGCTAGAGGAAATTCCACAGGGCCCCATCCTTAGAGGAAGAGCTACAGGCAATGGCTGCTGTGGGAGGGAGAGCTAGCTGTCCTTTTATTGTTTGCTTGATTTTTTTTTCAGTGCAAACATCAGTCATTAGTTGTTAGCTCAAACCACATGCAAACAAGAGTGGTTCTGATTGGACTCAGTAGATTTTTGTGTGATTTTATATGTGCATGTGTATGTAACAAAAGTGTGTATAAATGAGGGGGTCAAGAGTGTGAGAGAAGTAGGGGAGACACTGGAACAGTCGGAAGTGGCAGAGGAGGTGGAACTGATGCAGATTAAGTCCACTTATGTATAAATCTCTCAAATAATAAAAAATGAAATTATCATCTTGATGGGAATTAAAAGTTATGGAAAAATAGTCCTATCTTGCTATGCTTCTGTGCATCTCTTTCAAGGGTGGGAACCACAGCTCTACTCATCCTATTTGAAGCTGTTCTCTGAGAAATTAAGGTCATCTCTATGTCCCTTCTCAACATTCTGTATTTCACACACTATCAGGGTTCTTGTAGGGTTTGTACACAGAAGCACCAATGGAACTTGAATTCTAGCCTCAGGTGCTATTCAACAGTGCTCTGACCTTCAGGAAATCATCTAACCTGACCAAGATTCAAGTCTTATCCTCTATAAAATATGTTTGTACTATATGATCTTTTAAGTCACTTCAAGTTTCCAGGAAATCATAGTTTAGGTATTATGTACAGAACTTGTTTTTGAAAATCAGCTAGCATTTCATTCATTCATTGAAAAAAATTAAAAGACTGTTATTTGCCAATAATATATGAATAGCAACTTTAAGAATGTAGACGGGTATAGACAATAATGAGTTAATAAATCAATGAAACAGAGAATTGGGACTTTATTCAGTGAATCTCCTAGGCACCTGTTCAAGAAACCACTGATGGTCTTTATCACAGACAGGCTTCTTGACTCCGAGGATACAATTAAAAATAAACTGTCCAAGTGCCCATAGATGCACACTGTTGTCAGGAGCAATAGCAAGACACATGTAAGGATATGAGTGATGTAATTTATAGTAGCAGTAGCTAGAAAAATAAGACAATGGAGGAAGGAATGAGAAGCTCTTCTAGGCAGTTTTGGGGTCCAGGAAAGGAGCTTTGATGAAGTAGGATGAATGCTGAGACTATAGCTCCAGCAAAATGATGCCATCTGACATTTTCAGAAAAGGACTTCCTAGGGGAAAGCCATGCCAATCCTAGAGACCACCAGGGCTCGTTAGGAAGACTCCCATTCAGCAATTAGAACCTGTAGTGAAAGCAAATGAAGAGGGTTGGCTGACAGACACAAGGACTCCTGCAGACAGAGCAGAGACTTCCTACAGATGGAAAGGATTTGGAATTTTTTTCTATTTTAGTGTAGCAAGGGCCCAAGCCAACTTGAATGTTTTCAAGAAAGGTAGCATAATTTACCTTTAACAACATATGCCTGGAAGCGAAGCAGAGATAAGACACTGGAAACATTTATGCTCAATGGATATGCTAATATGCTAGCATCACAGGAGAGAATTTGTGAGCATGGTTAAGGTAATCAATTCAGAAATCATCTGGAATCAAGACTAAGTTTAAGCATAGAAGGATGTATGTGCCAGAGAAAGGCAGGAAGCAGGAAAGCCTTATTTGGTCGTATGTTAATATTTACAAATGGTAGTTATACTTGCTCCATCTCAGCATTGTATTGTGAGCAGTAGCTCAGCATCTCTCTGTCTCTGTCTCTCTGTCTCTGTCTGTCTGTCTCTCTGTCTCTCTGTCTCTCTGTCTCTGTCTCTGTCTCTCTCTCTCTCTCTCTCTCTCTCTCTGTGTGTGTGTGTGTGTGTGTGTGTGTGTGTGTGTGTGTGTGTGTGTTACCTAAATTACCAGTACTCCATTACATTTTCTAGAACATCGTCAGGCCAGGTAAGTTTGCTCTAGCAGCCCACATGGCCTACATGAAGGTTGCTGGTCATGGTCTTCAGTCTGGTGCTGTTTGGAAAAACAGCACTGATAACTGGAAAATCTAGATCCAACTTGTTGCTCTCCTCTAGCAAGTTACACAAGGAAATTAGAAGCAATTAAGGAGTTGAATTCTCCCCCATTATTCTGCTTAGCTAGGGTAAATTTTACAAAATGAAATCAAGTTTGGAAACGTATTCTTTCCTGATGCTTCAGTAGATAAGTCTAAACGTTAGATGTATAACATAGTAGTTTGATTGCTTTAGCTCTGTTTCCCTTAGTGCTAATGTCTGCTTTGGGTCTCTGCCATGAGTTCCCTCTCAAAATTGCAGAGAACTGAAAGACTTGGGGTGGCTCAACATCATGATAGTTAAAATAGAATCTGAATTTAGTAGACACTATACTGAAGATTTTGTATTTTGGCAATTTTGGCCAATTATATGAGCTATTTGGAGTCTCCCAATCTTTGATTGGATGTTTTGTACAGCTAAGGTAGCTGATCCCAGCACACCTGGGTTAAATAAGACTCTATTTCTATGTTTAGTAAGTTAGGAGTACCAAATGCTTTGTTTTTGTGTGACATAGTTAACTAAAAGGTCTTGCCTTAGATTATAGCCACAGTCTAGGTCCATAGTCATTCAGTATGGTGTTTTTACCTCTTGAAACCAGTGCACCATTCTGAATGGAAATACCTCTGGCTAGAAAGGACTTGTAAAGGAAAGAATCAAGTTGATCAGGAGATGATAAAGAAAACTTAATTTCTCCATAGAGGCATCAAGCAAAGTTGAGATGTTCCTGGCTGACAATTAATTGTATCTAAGGAGGAGTGAAGTTGTTCTTCCCTAACGGGTGATGATTAACTCCCCAGCTATTAATCATCTAATTGGAAAAATTGATTAACTACCAGATTCTACATATTTCAATTTAGCTTTACTACCTTTAACCTTTTCTAAGCCACATAGCTGGTCAAAATATATTAGAACTTTGATTAGATTTATAATAGCAATTCAGGGTCCATTTTCAACATGAAGACTCTTTCAGAAATGGTCACTGATGAACTCCATTTATCCTTTGCAGAGGGAATGGGTGCAAATGTTAAAGAGATTCGAATAGCTGGAACAGTGCAATGAACCATCAGGTTGAAAACAATGGAAGGGTTATCAGTGAAATGGTAATATTTTGTCCTTGGTCCTTGATTTTCCTATGTTAAAATGGAGATAGATGCATAGAAATAAGACATACATATATTTGATACACATGTGTTTAAAAGTATATAACCATAAATGAAGATATATATTAAATATATATATATGCATATTTATTATTCTATCCATGCTAGTGATTGTTTAATGCAGGTAGTATTAATACTTTATAATCTGCTATCAAATTACATGCATACATTTCTCCTCTTTGAGTTCCATTTCTATAATGGCACACTTGACATGGCACATGCTGTTGCAACAGCATAAAACTGAACTATGAACCAATTCCTACACTTTTGGAAGGCTGACATTCTGCTTTCACTGTTTCAAACTCATAGTTTAAATCTATACATTTGAACAAAAAATACTGTATCTCTGTGTATCTTTGATCCTACCTGATCAGCATCAGAGATTTAAACTGCATAGTGGCCAATAGAAAGGATTTTTCTTGGATATAAGGGTGCTGTAAGTACATATAGATAGACTTGTCGCATGGAGTAGGCATCACTATGGTTTCCTGATCATGTTTTTCTTGGAACACCAAAGACAAAATCCACCTACCAAATGCTGTCCGACAGGAGGGAAGGGGTGAACCCAGGTTCTGGAAAGACCCATTGCAGCAGTGTAGGAGAGTACAAAAACAGGGATGTGGGAAGGGGTGAATGGGGGG
>BDUI01000446.1:234463-266387 GCA_002335545.1 Apodemus speciosus | reverse complement strand
AAGCATTTCTATGTGAGCCAGTAATTTTCACTCTGCAAATGAAACTATGCACAGACCCTTTTCCTGTGTTGGTGTGCACCTGGCAGGGTATTCATGGGGGACTGACACTGTATAAAAACAAAAAAGATAAACAACGTGGCTTTCCTTCTTTCTTGGCCCTCACTCTGTCTTTCACCAACCCTCCCCCTCTATTTTCCTCATCTCATTTTCAGCAAATCATTGGGAAACACGTAAACTATGTCATCAAWTTCAAATCCATAGCTGCTCTTTATTAGCTGATTAACCTAAAGCAAGTAGCATGAGCTCTCTTTTTTCAATTTGCCTCTGTATAAAATGGAGGCTAGTATCTATTCAATAGAACTATGTAATAAGAGTTAATATGTATTAGTAAGGGCTAAATCTGATGATATAAGTATTACAACCATGTTAGTCTACAGTAGATACTTAGCAATTAGTCTAACTGGACAATGATATAACAACTCTAATCAGTTTAAAGGGGCTAGGATTATCTCCCTTAGATATTTGCCAGAATACACTTACACTGGGCTTTACACCTTAAAAGGCATGTCAAGGATTTCATATTGATATCATATATGGGTGTGTTGGACAGAGGTCCTTTAGGTAGTCTGGTCATAGAATTTCATTGTTTGCTTTCCTCAAAGTTTAGGAACCCTGTGAACATTGATCATACTCTGCTACATGCCTCAGCATAGTATCTTCTGTGATGCCTGTTGTGGGACCAAAAGGATCTTAGCCAGTGAAGAAGCCGTAGTATGGAAGGTGGGAKCACAGTCCTGCCGTGTTGAAGGAGCACAGTGGAGATCGTGGAGTGATGACACACAAGGATGTGGTGATTCAAACAGGCTGGGGTGTACAATACACCGGAACTTGATGAACTCAGGAAAGCYCTGATAGCAGTGGGGCCCAGAGACACTCTTAGCATTCCATGTTGTACAAGGTAAACTGAAGCCCGGGGGATTGCAACTCTAGTACATTACCAAGTGAGAATTGGACTCAGGGCTTCAGACACAGCCCTGGTTCTTAGGTGGTTGGTTGAAAGGAAGCTGACACATGGGGTTCCCTGGGAACCAGAAAAAAAGGGTTAACTTTGACACTGGAGAGACACAGTGAGTGTAGGCTCCCCAAGTGTAAAACCAGAGCAACCAGAGTAGATACCCAGTTGGTCTTAAAAAAAACTGTTTCCTAGTGCACTTTAGTGACTCCTGTTTCTAGCTTTGCTGTGGTCACAATGCTTCTCCAGTTACAGCAGAGCTGGTGATTCTTGCTATAATCACCAAAGAAAATCAATTTAAAAAAACATGTTTGTTAGTGTGGATTATGCATGAACATTAATATACTTAAGTATAAATGAATTTAAATGAGTTTCATTTGAAGGTGTTTTAAACACTGCAGATGTATAGATAGATATACAGGTTATATATGATAGAATTAGGAATATATTAAGAGTCTAATAGGCTGGTTAATCTTAATAACAGCAATAAATAAAAATTGCATAATTACCTCATGTCTGACAGTTACTACTTATGTGAATGATGAGGAAACTTAATATATTGTCCCAAAGATCCCACATTGTTTGTCATCAGWGTTTGTGCTATTAACCCTGAAGCAAACAGCAGACTCTCATCATACATGGACCAAACATTTGAAATAAAAATAATATCTAATATTTGTGTAAGACTATGCTATGTAACTGGCATGCCCCCATTTCATTAAGAAATACTGTCTATCGGGAACTTAGCTTGTCCCCAAGGAGGTCAGCTATGAAKAGCAGTAACAAACCATTTGAAAACAGGATTAAAATATACAGAGTACTTAAAGCATACATTTCMAGAAGGACCATCCCTTCTTGATGCCGCTAAGGATGGAGATGGGTACTATTAGAGTTACTTTAAATGATGCTGAGAAAAGACACCTAACAAGACCAAAGTAAAGGAGTCAGGATTTGTTTTCCTGGGATTTTATTTTAGTTGAGAGTGCAGTCTGTGTTTTCAAAAAAAAAAAAAAAAAAAAGCCATAATGTCCGAAGCCTGAGGTGGCTGGTCACGTGGTATCAGCACTCAGCTAACTCAGCTCACTTCCTTTTTCACTTAGTGTGGGACCCAACAGTGCACTGGAATGGTCCTTGTGTATTTAGAGTGTGCTTCCTAACTCAGTTGATCTCATCTAGAAATTTCCTCACAGACGTACTCAGAAGTTTGTTCCTATAGTGATTCTAGAACCCAGTAAGGTTGTAATCAAGACTATCATATGGCTCGTAGATGAGGTGCACCTGACATCCCTGAAGGACTTATGAATACTGAGGTGGTATTGAAGAAGCTAAGCACAGAAAGATGGGGAAAGGAGATGTGTGGGGGATGGGGGAGAGAGACAGAGATGAAGACAGAGACAGAGACATCTACCTGGTGAGATGCAGGTAAAAGGCRGGGAACAGAATGAAGAGTTTCTTCTTCTTTTCTTTTCGTTTTTATTAGTCATTCCATGTTTTTATATCTCAAATGATATTCCACTTTCCAGTTACCCCCTTCCACCAATTCCCCATCCCACAACTGCCCTCCATCCATTCCTTTTGCCTGTATGAGAGTGCTTCTACACACATACTCTCCTGGCCCACCGCTCCAGCATCTCCCTATGCTGGGACATGAAACCTTCCGGTACCCAAGGGTCTCCCCTCCCATTGCTGTCAGGCAGGGCCATCCTCTGCTACATATGTATCTAGGGCCATGGATCTCTCCAGGTATACTCCTTGGATGATGGTCTATACTTCTGGAAGAACTGGGTGGTCAGGCCAGCCTATGTTGTTCTTCCAATAGGGTTGGAATCTCCCTCCACTTCCCAAGTCCTTCTGCCAGCTCCCTCACCAAGTTCCCTGAGTTCAGCCTGATGGTTGGCTCCAAGCATCMGCCTCTGCTTTGGTCAGTTGCTGGCCAGACCTCCCAAGGAACCTCCACACAAGGTTCCTGTCAACAAGTGCCTCTTGACCACGGCAACAGTGTTGGGTTTCGTGTCTGCAGACATGATGGATCCCCAGGTGGGGCAATCCCCAGTTGGCTCTTCCTTCAATCTCTGTTCCATTTTTTGTCCCTGTTCTTCCTTTGGAAAGGAACATTTCTGGGTTAAAAACTTTGAAATGTGTGGGTGGCCCCTATTATTCTTACTAAGAAGACCAAACAGATGTATAACTATGAGCATCAAGTAGAATTGTAGGTTCCCACTGCTGAGATGTTGTCTTCCTGACTCTCTTGACCTTTTCTTCACTTTTCAAATTTAGGTATCACCCTTGAATTAAAGACTACAAAAGTAGGGAACAGAAGACACTGACTGAGACTCTTCCCTTCCCAGAAACTATCAGCAAACATGTTCTTATTTTATTAGCTGGGGCTCTGTCCCCTAGCAAATCCTGGCTGCAAAGGACTCAAGGAAAGAGAATAGTTGTCTTTCAAAGATTCTATAGTATTAGAGGAAGTGGAGTAGGAATGGAAGTTGATTTAGCAGTGGGCACATAAGGCACCAATAATGGTCCTAATACCAAGTGTTCTCTGTGTGTCTTCATTCATCTCTATCACAAGCTACCTAACCATGCCACAAGCATTTACCTCATTCATTAGAATGGTTACTACAACAGATCTCAGAAAGTCTTCTTTTGCTCATGTTAAGGAGATTTACCAGGTGCCTAGGTTCACCCATTTTCCCAATTCAAACATCTGACAGGGGGCAGAAGTGAGCGCTTGTACTTAGTTCATGTACATCCACCCTCTTTTATGGGAGTTACTGATCAATCATGTATCTCATTTCTGTGTACTCTCATTGGTATTACTATTCCAAAGGTGAAGAAGAGTAATCTCATGGAATTTAAAGCCAACTTTCTTGAAGGTAGCTGAGCTGGGTTTCTTATCCTATCCTGCCTTCCTCATCCTAAAYGCTTCCTTTCATGCTGAGCTATCTTCAATAGAATTCAATAGAAAACAACTCCAGGCTACCCTGTTCAACTCACCACTCTCCTTTACATTCATCTCTAGTCCACCACTACTAGCCTTTGCCAGGATTCCAACACTGTAAAATAAGCCCATTCAGAATCCAACAAGCTATCTCATGCATTTATTCTCTTTTTCATATTACCCTTCCTAAAATGCAAGCCATATTATATGGCCTAGCAGTCTGTTTGAAAACCTCCCTGGCTTCTCACTTTTCAATAGGTTGTTCAACAGTAAAACCTGGCTCTCCTGGTTTCCCTTTCCTCACTCCCCTGCCTGGTTATCCTCGCTTCTGACTCCTCCTCTCGCTAAGTCTGGGGCACAAANGCTTCCTTTCATGCTGAGCTATCTTCAATAGAATTCAATAGAAAACAACTCCAGGCTACCCTGTTCAACTCACCACTCTCCTTTACATTCATCTCTAGTCCACCACTACTAGCCTTTGCCAGGATTCCAACACTGTAAAATAAGCCCATTCAGAATCCAACAAGCTATCTCATGCATTTATTCTCTTTTTCATATTACCCTTCCTAAAATGCAAGCCATATTATATGGCCTAGCAGTCTGTTTGAAAACCTCCCTGGCTTCTCACTTTTCAATAGGTTGTTCAACAGTAAAACCTGGCTCTCCTGGTTTCCCTTTCCTCACTCCCCTGCCTGGTTATCCTCGCTTCTGACTCCTCCTCTCGCTAAGTCTGGGGCACAAARTTTGCTTTTGTCAAAGTACAGGTTTGGTCCAGCTTAATTGATCCAGTCCAGTGAGACCTTGAAATGGGAACTCAAGTTTAGTCATTGCTATAAAGAGAATATATTCCTAGTGGGGGCCAGAGCAGAAGTGAAGTCAYGAGAGTGGGAAGATGAAGAATTCCTGGCACTCTGTCCATTAGTCAGTGTGACTACAGAGGCCTAAATATCATGTACAGCTTATACCCCATGTGTTAATCTCAAAGGATATTCTTTAGTCTTGTCATTTTCTAATGATTAGGTTGGATGAACCTGCCCCTCCTTTTCCAAGAAGAAACTTCACAGAAGTTCATAGGAAGTCTTCAGCATCAACCAGTTCTGTGTTCAGATGAGGACAGTAATTAGCCCTGGGCAGTACTCTTTCCTCCTCTTAAAACCTCAGTGTTCCCATCTGCCAATACTTGATAACTGAGCTGTCTTTTGGTGTCACCACAGGTCTTGAGAAATCCCAGGAAGGAAGGGTAGAAACATTGGTGCTCAAGTACATCCTGATCTAACCACTGTTGGGGGAAATTGCTTCAAAGGCATAACCTAAAAATCACCAGGGTAGGACTCCCAGCCAGTCCATAAGGACTCTTTAAGATCATAGTTTGTTTCATCTGGCTTCATTTTATGTTGAAATGGAGAAAACTTACTAAAACACACTCATGACAAGGAAGCCAAACTGCTTATGTGCAGTGGGATGCAGAATTGCTCACCAAGGGTGACTTAATGGGACTAGGAACACAACTACATGGGTTAAGTCCCATCCTCAGACTACTGAGCACAAATGCCTGGGCTTGAGGCTTAGCCCCAATATTAACTTTGATGACCTTGTACAGGTCACAGCAAGTTATCTGTCTCTAACTCAGCTCTATAAAATGGGCATGGAAAAAAGATGCTGGCTATAAGCATGAAGATGAGTGTAACTTTTTAAAATTATACTTAATTTTAATTATTTTTGCCATAAAATCACTGTAAAAGGTGAGGTGGATTATGGGTGTTATTAAGTTGGTCCTTCATACAATAGCCAAAGTCATAGGAAGGCCCTTCATAAATATTTCTGTCCTCAGGAACTCACGTTCTTGCAGGAGAGGCTGACATCCGCATAAATCACTCTAATACAAGGTAAATAGTGGTAAGTACTATAGGGAAGGTACAAGCCAAAGGCCCTGGGGATGTGGGAGTTGGGAGATTAATTTCTGCTACATAGATCTGGAAAGGTTTCCTGAAGGAGATAGGATTTGGGTAGGTCCTTGAAGTCTTGAGAGAGCTTTGATTAATACAGCCGTGTCTTGTGGCTTTTGAAGCATGTGGCACTGTCTCCTCTCAATTGACTCAGAGTCCTGAAGGGTAAGGACACTGATTATCATCTCCCATCTCCAGSTCCCCAGCAGACGGTCCAACAGCCAATCATACATTACTTTATAGATGTTACTTGAATCTAATTAATAACTCATTTTTTAAGGATCAGGAGGCATGGAGGATCCCTAGTAACAATATCAGTAGTGTTTAACTTGGTATAAGCTATGCCATCCAATGCAAGGGCCCATCTTCATATGGCACATTGCCCATTTCCTGCTTCATTGGTTAGGAGACTAAGGTCCAAAGGGAGTATAAATTATCAACACTGAGCACATAGCTAGTAAGTGGTGTGCCTAGATATGTTTTACCGATTACTTGTATCCTGCACTCATGGTCATGGCATAACATAACTGGAAAATGAAGGTGATGTTAAATTCTAGAGAATAACAGGTTTTCTAATATTTCTATTGTATAGTAAAATCTGAATCTAGAAAATGTCTATTGCTCAAGGTTCTCCAGAGAAACAGAATTAATGGGGTATAGATCAATAGACAACAGAGGCAGGGCAAGAGACATTGAAGTTTGTTTTTTTATTTTAGTTTTTATTTATTGAAAATAGATTCTTCTTTCATATAATACATCCTGACCACAGTTTCCCCATCCTTCACTCCTCCCAGCTCCTCCCTAAGTCCCCTTTCCTCCAGATCCACTCCTGCTTTACTTCTGTCTTAGTTAGGGTTTTACTGCTGTGAGCAGACACCATGACCAAGGCAACTCTTACAACGACAACATTTAATCAGGGCTGGCTTACAAGTTCAGAGGTTCAGTCCATTGTCATCAAGATGGAAATATGGCAACATTCAGGCAGACATGATGCAGGAGAAGCTGAGAGTTCTACATCTTCATCTGAAGGCTGCTAGGAGAAGACTGGCTCCCATGTGGTTAGGAGGAGGGTCTTAAAGCCACACCCACAGTGACACAGTTCCTCCAACAGRGCCAAACCTCCAAACAGTGCTACTTCCAGGGCCAAGCATATTCAAACTACCCTATTCAGTTTCCCTTCAGAAAGAAGCAGGACTTGAAGACAAAACAACCAAACAAGACAAAATAAGATACAATAAGACAAGGCAAAAGCTCTCTTATCAAGGTTGGACAAGGCAAACTCAATCTGAGGAAAAGAGTCCCAGGAACAGGTAAAAGGATAAAAGACATGCCTGCTCTTACTGTTAGGAGTGTCATTGAAACAACAAACTAAGACCCAAAACATACTCAGAGAACCTGATACAGAGCCATGCAGGCCTGATGCTTGCCAATTCAGTCTCTGTGAACATATATGAGCCTACTTAATTGATTCAGCAGGCCATGTTCTGCTGGCGTTCTCCATCCTCTCTGGCTTCTACAGTYATTCCTCCCCTCTTCGACAGGGTTCCCTAWGCTCCAAGTGGAGGGACACAATGGAGACTTCCAACTTAGACTCTTTCTCCATATAATGTCTGGCTGTGGGTCTGTGTTTCCACTCTCATCTGCTGCCAGAGGAACCCTTTCTGATAATGGCTRGACGAAGCACCAATTTATAGGTATAGCAGAATATCACTAGGAATCATTTCATTGATTTTTTTTTTGCCTGTTGTGTTTRRTTTATCCTATGATCCATCCTTATCCCCTTGTACTAAGCTCAACTCCAAGTGGATTAAGGACCTCCTCTTAAAGCCAGACACACTGAAACTAATAGAAAAGAAACTGGGTAAAACCCTTGAGGACATCAGCACAATGGGAAAGTTCCTGAACAGAACACCAAGAATAAAAGACATCAGCCTGGGCTTCCATCAGCCTGGGCTCTTTGGGCTTAGCTTATGCTCTAAGATCAAGAATTGACAAATGGGACCTCATAAAATTACAAAGTTTCTGTAAGGCAAAAGACACCGTCAGAAGGACAAATCGGCAACCAACAAATAGGGAAAAGATCTTCACCAACCCTACATCTGACAGAGGGCTAATATCCAATATATACAAAGAACTCAAGAAGTTAGACCCCAGAAAACCAAATTACCCTATCAAAAAATGGGGTACAGAGCTAAACAAAGAATTTTCACCTGAAGAACTTCGTATGGCTGAGAAGCACCTTACATCATTAGTCATTAGTCATTAGGGAAATGCAAATCAAAACAACCCTGAGATTTCACCTCACACCAGTGAGAATGGCTAAGATTAAAAACTCAGGAGACAGCAGGTGTTGGCGAGGATGTGGAGAAAGAGGAACACTCCTCCNTTTATCCTATGATCCATCCTTATCCCCTTGTACTAAGCTCAACTCCAAGTGGATTAAGGACCTCCTCTTAAAGCCAGACACACTGAAACTAATAGAAAAGAAACTGGGTAAAACCCTTGAGGACATCAGCACAATGGGAAAGTTCCTGAACAGAACACCAAGAATAAAAGACATCAGCCTGGGCTTCCATCAGCCTGGGCTCTTTGGGCTTAGCTTATGCTCTAAGATCAAGAATTGACAAATGGGACCTCATAAAATTACAAAGTTTCTGTAAGGCAAAAGACACCGTCAGAAGGACAAATCGGCAACCAACAAATAGGGAAAAGATCTTCACCAACCCTACATCTGACAGAGGGCTAATATCCAATATATACAAAGAACTCAAGAAGTTAGACCCCAGAAAACCAAATTACCCTATCAAAAAATGGGGTACAGAGCTAAACAAAGAATTTTCACCTGAAGAACTTCGTATGGCTGAGAAGCACCTTACATCATTAGTCATTAGTCATTAGGGAAATGCAAATCAAAACAACCCTGAGATTTCACCTCACACCAGTGAGAATGGCTAAGATTAAAAACTCAGGAGACAGCAGGTGTTGGCGAGGATGTGGAGAAAGAGGAACACTCCTCCACTGCCTTGGGATAACCCTATGTTTCTATGCTATCCAGACTCCAGTTCCTAKATATCCAGGCAGTACTGTGCATGGGCTCCCTCTAATGGCTTCAGGAAAATCAGACATTGGTTGACCACCCCAGCAAATTCTATGCCACTATTGACCCATTACATGGGGCAGGCAAGACAGATTGTAGACCAAGGATTTTGTGGCTGGTTGGTGTACAGGGTTCTCTTTCAGTAGCCTGCAGAGTACTTCCTTGCTCCAAAGAGATTAGGGGTGAGGTCCCCATGCAAGCACCAGTTCAACCTGTGTTCAATGAGCTATCCTCAGCAATGGAGTTCCACTGTCAGGTTTGGGGAGTGAACCTCTATCCTAGCATCAGCCTGGGTTCTTTGGGGATCACAATAGAAAACATTGGTCAAAAAAAGGACAGTTCAGACTCCATGTTTTCTATTACTAGGGGTCCTATCTAGAGTCACCATCATAGCGTATTGGAAGTTTCCATTAGCTAGGTTTCCATACCACCCCTAAACCACCCCTAATTTTATCTATCTCTCTCTATGCACTCTCTCCCTCCAAACCCCCTACCTGATCCTTCCTGTTTCTTTCCCTATCTGCCCCAGGGCAGTAGCAAAATCTATTCTATTTCCCCTTTCCAGGGAGATTGATGAACTTCCACTACCCTACCCCAGAGCCCTACTCTCTAGCAAACCTCTCTGGCTCTGTAGATAACAGCTTGATTATCATTTACTTAACAGCTAATATCTACTTATAAGTATTATCTACTAATATCTACTTATAAGTTCACTGAATTCATACCACGTTTGTCTTTCTGGTTCTGGGTTACCACACTCAGGATGATTTTTTTATTGTATTCTTTTGCCTACAAATGTCATGTCATTTTTAAACAATTGAGCAATACTCCATTGTGTAAATATACCACATTTCCTTTATCTATTTTTTGATTGCGGGTCATCTGGGTTTTTAATTTCTGGCTATTACAAATAAAGCCACAATGAACATAATTGGACAAGTGTTCCCATGGTAGGATGCAACATCTATTAGGTATATATTCAAGATGGTATAAATGCATCTTGAGATAAAATTGATTCCAAATTTTCTGAGTGACTGCCATATTGATTTCCATAGTAGATCTACAAGTTTGCACTCCCACCAGCAATGGAGGAGTGTTCTTTTTGCTCCACATCCTTGTCAGTATGAGCTGTCACTTGTATTATTGATCTTAGCCCTTTTTACAGGTGGTGTAAGATGTACTCTCAAAGTATTTTGATTTGCATTTCCCTGATGGCTCAGGATGCTGAACATTTTTTAAGTGTCTCAGCCATTTGAGATTCCTTCATTGAGAATTCTCTCTTTAGAATTGTACCCCATTTAAAAATGAATTATTTGGTTTTTGGATATCTAGTTTCTTAAGTTCTTTATAAATTTTGGATAGTATTCTTCTACCAAATATGAAGTTGATAAAAATATTTTCACATTTTGTATTCTATATATTTGTCCAATTGATGGTATTCTTTTCTTTACAGAAGCTTTTCAGTTTCACAAGATACCATTTTTTCATTATTCTGTCCAGAAAGTTATCTCCTGTGTCAATGTGTTATTCCCCACTTTCTCTTCTTTTAGGTGCAGTGTATCTGGTTTTATGTTGAGGTCTTTACTCCACTTGGATTTGAGTTTTGTGACAAATATGGATCTATTTGTATTCTTATACTTGCAAACAAACAGTTCATCCAGCACCATTTGCTGAAGATGCTTTTTGTCCAGTGTGTATTTCTGGCATATTTATCAACAATCAGGAGACCGACCATAGGTATGTGGGCTTGTGTCTGGGTCTTCACTTTGATTCCCTTGACCAACCTGTCTGTTTTTATGCCAATATGATATGGTTTTTATTACCACAGCTCTATAATACAACTTGAAATTAAAGACGATGATACCTCCAACTGTGCTTTTATTGTTTCAGGATTTTTTTTAGCTATGCTGGTCCTTTTCCTTGTTTGTTGGTTTGTTTGTTTGTTTGTTTGTTTGTTTTTCCATATGAAGTTGAGAATTGTCCCTTCAAGGTGTATAAAAAACTGTATTGGAATTTTGATAGGGACTGTGTGGAATCTGTAGATTATTTTTGGTAGAATGGCTATTTTTACTAAGTAATCCTATCAATCTATAAGCATGGGAGATCTTTCCATCTTCTGTTATCTTCAATTTCTTTCTTCAAAGAATCAGAGATTTTATCACACATATCTTTCACTTGCTCAGTTAGAGTTACTTCAAGATATTTTATATTATTTGTGGCTATTGTGAAAGCTGTTTATTTCCTGATTTCTTTCTCAATCCATTTGCCATTTGTATAAAGTAGGGCTACTTTTGCTGTGGTTGTTGTTGTTGGTGATGATGATGATGATAATGATGATGATGATGATGATGATCTTGTATCTAGTCGATTTGCTGAAAGTGTTTATCAGTTATAGGAGCTCCTTGGTAGAAATTTGGGGTAACTTATACATATTATCATATCACTGGAAAATAGCAATATGTTGACTTCCTCCTTGCCAATTTTATCCCCTTGTTCTCCTTCAGTTGTGTTATTGCTTTAGATACAATTTCAAATACTATGTGGAATGGGTATGGAGAGAGTAAACAAACACCCTTGTCTTGTTCCTGATTTTAGAGAAATTGCTTTGAGTTTCTCTCCATTTCATTTGATATTGGCTATAGGCTTGCTGTAAATTCCCTTTATTATTATGTTTAGTTATATTCCCTACATCTCTAATTTCCCCACAATTTTTAGCATGAAGCAATGTTGGATTTTGTCAAAGCCATTTTCAACAACTAATGAGATTATCATATTTATGTTTACTTATATGGCAGATTACATTTTCTGGTTTTGTATGTTGAACCATTCCTGTATCTATGGGATGAAGTTTGCTTGATCATGGTAGATGATCTTTTTGATGTGTTTTGGGGTTTGGTTTTGTTGATATCCTGCTTTGATCTGTGGTAGTCTGATTGTATGCAGGCAGTTATTTCAATTTGAATCTATTGGGACCTGTCTTGTGTCTGAATATGTGGTCAGTTTTGGAAAATGTTCCATGAGCTGCTAAGAAGAGGGTTTGATATTTGAGTGAAATGTGGATCTGTTAGTTCCAATATTTTATTTTTAGTTTTTGTATGGATGACCTGTCCTGTGGTGAGAGTTGAGTACTGAAGTCTCCCACTATTCATGTGGGAGTGTCAATATGATATGTAAACTGTAGTAGCATGTCTTTTACATAAGTGGTTGCCCTTGAGTTTGGGTCATAGAAGTTAAAAACTTAAATGTCATTTTGGTGAATGTTTCCTCTAGTCAGCATGTAGTGTCCTTCCCCATCTCTGTTTATTAATTTTGGCTTGAAGTCTATTTTGTTAGGTATTAAAATGGCTACATCAGCTTCTTGTTTCTTAGGTCCATTTACTTGAAATGTATTTTTACAACCCTTTACTCTTAGGTTATATCTGTTCTTGATATTGAGTTATATCTCTTGTATGCAACAGAAATCTAGATATGGTTTTCAATCCTACTCTGATACTTTGTGTCTTTTTCCTGAGAAATCGAGACCATTGATATTGAGAGAAATCAATGACCAATGATTGTTTATACCTGTTATGTTGTTATTGTTGTTGTTGTTGTTGCTGCTGCTGCTGCTGCTGCTGCTGCTGCTGCTATTGCTGTGGTTGTGGCCACAGTAGAAGTGGTGCATGTTTCCCTCCTTTTGGTTTTGCTGGTGTGAGATTATTTATTTCTTGTGTTTTCATGAATGTAGTTAACCTCTTGGGATAGAGTTTACCTTCTAGCATGTTCCATAGGGATTTATAGATAGATATTGTTTAAATTTCACTTTCTCATTGAAAACTTTTATTTTYTCCATCTATGGTGATTGAAAGTGTTGCTGGGTATAATTGGAGTTAGCGTCTGTGGTCTCTTTGACTCTACAACACATCTGCCCAARCCCTTCTGGATTTATAGGCATCTCCTTCTTTATAAAAATTTTCTTCTATGATTTTGTTGAAAATATTTTCTGGGCCTTAGAGCAGGGTTTTCTCCTTCATATATTCCTATTTTTCTTAGGCTTGATCTTTTCATAGTGCCCCAGATTCCTTGTATCATGCCTTCAATGCCTGAGATGCTTTCTTTCATCTCTTATATTTTGTTTGTGAAACTTGCCTCTTGTTCTTGTTTGAGTTCCTAGATTTTTTTATTTCCACATTTTTCTCAGTTTATGTTTTTATTTATGATTTTCCAATGTCCATTTTTAGGTCTTGAACAGCTTTATTCATTTCCTTCAACAGTTTTTTTTTCTTGTCTTTCTTTAAGAGATTTGTTTTTTCTCCCAGTTTTTTTCATTGTTTATTTGTTTATAGTTTGTATTTTTCTGGATTTCTTTAAGGGACTTACTAATTTCTTCTTTAAGAACCTCTACCATCTTGGTATCGTTGGTTTTCAGATCCTTTTCTTCTGCCTCAGCTATTTTGGAGTGTCTAGGGTACGCTGTTGTAGAATGGCTTGGCTCAGGTGGAGACATATTGTCCTGGTTTTTATTAATTTTGTTCTACATTGTCATCTAAGCATCTGGATTTGGGATAAATAAAGGTCTGGGTCCTGATTTTTGCATTTGTCTTTGTTGGATGGGTGCTTTCTTCTTTGATTTACATTTCCTTTCTGGATTTTCAGCGAGTGTGTTAACTGTTTTACTGGCCTGCTTGGCTCATGTGTTCATGAGTAGTGCTTGGTAATTTTGGAGACTGGGGTGGGCAGGATCCAGGAGGTAGATTGTGGGATCCACAGCAGTCATAGGCAAGGAGACGGGGAGGCTGCAGCTGGTGGTCTGTTGTGGCACTGGTGGTGACAGCAAGGATTGAGTCTATGGAAACAAAGAAAAAGAGAAAGGTCTATAAGTAAACAACCTGGTTTTCTGTGAGGCTTATTCTAACATTGTCCAACAGGCAGTGTGTGGGAGATAGCACATTTTAAATGCAGAGGGAATGCTTGCATGGTAAAGACTCAAATATTGCCAATCTTCTATATGGTATCTAGGGCACAAATGCTTCTTCTCTGGAAAACTTCAGTCTTCATTCTTAAAACCTTCAGAGAATTGGACAAAGTACACCCACAACCAAGGAAGGTAATTTATTTTACTTTGATTGTACTTCTTAATTTCTAGTACAAATATCTTCTCAGCCAGGTCTATACAACTGTTTGATCAAGCAACTGGAGATGTTAGCCCTGCCAAGTTGACAATTAGCCATTGAACATTGTACACAGTGATGGATTCCAGAAAAAAAAATATATAAGCTACATTTTCAGTACATTTCTGTTTTTCTTAATTAAAAAAATACATGAAAATAATAAAGAGTTTGAGAATCTGTGCATTTGTTAAGCAAAAAAGTATTTTCTGATAAAATGGCAACTTTTTAAAAATTTATATAAGCATAAAAAATTAAAATAGAAAATGCTTGTGCTTGATTTAAACATCAAAATATTTTATGCATATTTGGTTTTGAGAGGATTGTTCATGTGGAAGTATATTTAACTCCTGCATTTGCTTAGAGAACAGTTTTGCAGAGAGTTCTAGAATTTCAGCTCTGAGAGRTCTTGGGTGTGACTTGAACAGCCCCATGTGTCACACATGGGTGCAGAAGACCCAGAAAGGACCCCCCACATTACACTAGTGACAACAGGCAGGAGGAACATCCAATAGGCTCATTATCCAATCTTATTAGAGCTGGGAGAAGACACATAAACATGAGCAGTACCCTGGCAAGCTGTGAACAAGATATCAGTCCTCCTCAAAGGGGCTGCATGAATTAATAAGAATTGCAGGGCAAGGGAAATCACTGCCCCATGGAACGGGGCAAGTCTGGGGCACTCTGAGCTAACTGGTGGAAAGGGCAAAGAAATGGAAAAAGAGAAAGAAAGTGAATTGTGTGTTAGGGGACAACATCCTTGATGTGATAGAAGACCAAAGCTGAAAGGCCAGAGGACATGTTCTCAGTCCCCAGTTTGCCTTTTGTCAGCTTTGAACTTGCCTTGTTCACTGCAGTCCCCTCTTTTAAGTGAAGGGGAAGGGCTTAGTTATATAAAGGTAAGGAAATCAAAAAGCCAAGTTTGAAAGGTGTTGAGGGAAATAAAAAATGGACCAGCTCGTTCCCGCACATGTGTTGGCAACTCTTGGCCCGGAAATGAACCTGTAGGCTTCCTGMGCTACTGCCCCCAACTGAAGGACCGTGTGGCTACAGCCTGGTGATCTCTGTGTTCCCTCCGGCTCTGTCTCTATCTGCCAACTCTGTCTRGCAGGGCTGGAGCTTCCAAGTTCTATTTGCTAGCATAACAGCCCCATGCATYGCCCATCTACCYCACGGTCAGCCACCACAACACCCATTTACTCGGTAGAATCAAAGCTCTTAAAGCTTATAATTAATCAATCAAATTTATGTATCAATAAAATCACAATTTACAAGATGCCAATACAATAATTTCTGAACCAATTGATAATGATAAAAGCTTTATCCCAATTATTCTAACCTTATGATATCATAAATACTTGTGGCTGCTTAAAGCCATGCTGGTTCATTTTGCCTTCTCCCTCCTCTCTCYCTCTGATGTTCTCTCTCTCCATGAAAGGGAGGCTTAGCTTTGCCTCCCTTTTCCCTCTCCAGTCACAGGCCTCCTGCTGTCCTAATATAATTGGACAGGTAAAATCCTGCAATCGAATCCTGCTATCTCTAGTGCTTAGAAATGGTCTGTCTTGAAGCAATTCATGGAGAGTCTCAAGTGTCTGCCCACAAAGGGGAATTAAACCTCTGCCTAGGATTTAAGATGGGGTCCTGTGAAGTGCCAGACCCAATATTGGTGTCCCAGAGTGGTGACCAGCTATGACTCTCCCCTTCTTTCCTCCTCATCCTCTCCACAATGACATCCCAGAGGTCTCAGGTTCCTCCCAACCCATTCTGACTCTTCCTATTCCTTCTCTAGCTCTCCCCTCTAAGCGGGCACTCAGCAGCTCTTCATGGAGGCATCACTGAGTAAAGGGCTCTGCTGAGCATCTCCTCCCATAACCAGCATGTTCCCCCTAAAGCTACAGCCTCGGTTTCAGTCCAGAGGTGGTCCTTGCCTGCAGAGGAACTAGCAACACTTCTCCCTGAAGCCTTGCTGCATTGTTTCCACCCTCTTGCCCCAGCTCTGGGAACCTTTGCCAAGTCTACATGGTGAGAAAGCTAGGAGCCTTGCTAGGAGGCATGGAGTGGAAGCCTCAGAGTGGCTCCCAACAGCTAGTGCTACTGAAATATTGATGATTTCCCTCCCACACTTTGGAAGCCAGGTGTGGCTGCCTTTGTGTGTCTCTYGCTAACAGTAACAGGGCCCAAAGAACGTTTCCATTGTTGAGGTACCAGTGAGGTAAGGCCTTTTAAAATGTCTTCCCAGGCTCTGGTAATATCTGTAATCCAGTRCTGAAGCTGGTCTGTGGGGTCTGATCCACCCCACCAGAGGAGATTTGCCTAGTGGAAACTAAGCTAGAGAGCATGAGCTTCCTCTGGCAGACACTTCACAGTGCAATGTGGGGCCTGGGAAGAAACTGATTGTAATCTGGGTGTCTGTGGCTGGGAGCTCAGTGAGTGAGTCACACTTAAGTCTGAGCTCATCCAAGCTTTGTGAGTTTGCAGCACTGCTCATAAAGCCAATGCTTGAGTTATAGGCTAGGAGGGGTATCTGATAGCTTCCTGTTGCTGGAGCTCCTGTTGCTCATGCTCACTGTCCAACACCCTTAGCTGAGCAAGAAGATAGGGCGTCAGATGCTGTGCACAATAGTCCTACACCTCCATCCCCCATCCCCAAGTAGATGAACAACCCAAATGCTCTCTATCTATTTCCCATGGGACACAACACACCAAGGCCTAAAACTACCACAAAAATCTTGGCCCCCAGCATGCTATGGTCCCATCTGTAGCTCCCAATCCCTTCCCTACTAGAAAGGTGTGGAAACCACACCCCATCACTGCACAGGTACTTAATAATTCCCCCAACTTTCTTCCCAGCTGAACCACAGGTTGTTATCCATGCCAGAWGACAGAAACTGACTCTTGTAGTAACTACCTCCCCAGGCATCTTTTAGCATCCCTTTATTGTTTAAGGGAAGATCTGAAGACCAAGAGGAATTAGGAAACTTGCCAAGACCTCACACTGTATGTGTGTATAATATACCCATGACTTTGGCCTTTCCATTTCCTTTCATGGCTTTGTCCCTGCAAGCATCTCCTTGGCCTGAGATCTTACCAGGCTCTGTCTGGCTTAGTTTTTGCCCAGCTTCCTAATAAATTAGGCACCAACTGTTCCTTAGGCTTAGTGGATCACATTCCAACTGCACTTTCCATGATAAAGCAAAACACTCTCAAGCTAGTCAAACTATCTCCCTTTTATCTCCTTTGAGTGCAATTATGGATTCTCATTGTGCTTACTCTTAGTGATTCCCCAGGAGGGGCCAGTCTTGACTGAATAAAAGGCTGCAACACGCACCAGGCTAAACCTCAAAACTATGTGGGTAAGCCTATCTCTTTCTGTTGGCTCTAGGGTTAGAAAGATGGCAAGACATAGTAGGGAAATGTGGCAGAAGAAGACATTGCAGTGTTTGAGTCAAACAAGATAAAATACATCTTCGGTGAGTGTTTTGGAATGCTAGAACCCCTGTGAAAGGTACTTGGCTTCTTTGAGCCTCTATATGTTCCCCCAGAAAATATGGATGGTGATCATTACCTCTCAGGATTACTGTGAGGATTTGAGAATGCTACTGGCTCCTCTGTACTAAGCTAGAATTCCATTCTGTAGTTTTTGCCCACTGACCCCATGGTTTTGCCTATCTCTAAACTATGGGAATTTGTGTATACATATGTATAAATATGTTCATGTGAATAATCTAGGCTCAGTGATAGGGGAGCAAATGGCCTTTGCACCAGGACATACAGCTTGATGACAAGACCCTCTCCTCAAAATCAGACATTGACTTTCTTCTGCCTGCCACCTGCAACATTCCCTCATTCAAATCCTCAATATCTCTGCTTTTCAATGCCATCTATTGAAAAGCAGAAACTAACTGTGTCCCTCTAGCCAAACTAGACACTATCATAGGTTTTATTGCTGTAACAAAGTGGTGGTAAGGATGGGTGTGATATAAAGAAAGGAAGTTTATTGAGCACATGGTTCTGGAGGATTGAGAGCATGACACTGCCATCTGCTTGGCTCTGGTGAGACGTCCTGATGGATGGCATCACAATGGTGGAACTGTGTGTGGGAGAGAATGAATAGCATTATGGAACCACACTTCCTGGGAGGTGTTTACCTTCTGAATGACAACCATTTTTATAGGAACTAACCCACCTCATGAGAACATTAATATCTTCCAAGGGTGAACCCTCCCATTCCATTACTTTCCACTAGACTCCACCTCTCAAAAATTCCAGTACACCACAGTGCCACCCTGGGGACCAAGCTTACAGAGACACATCTAAACCATAACAGGAACCATGCATCAGGAGGAAGCAGTGGTTACCCACAGTAATTGCCAATGGGTATAAGGATAATACAAAATACAGTTCCCCTGACTGAGTAAAGAAACACTAGCCTCAAGATTTCTTCATGCAGGATTCCAGGCCTCCCATCTGCCAATATTCATTGGCCTATCCTAAACTAGAATATGTGTGCAGCATCTCCCAAGAATATTTGACATTGAGCAAACATTTTGGAAACCATATGATGAACTCAGTGTTCCATTTAGTAGATTTGAGTCTCAGTTTCCGCAGCATAGAAATTTCTCCCCATCTTTGCTCATCATGCAATGCAATTAAAAGATGATGGATGGACCCTGACTCAAATAAGGGAATAGGTACGGATTAATGGCTGTGTTTGTCCTCTTAACTCTGCATTTAATATGCTCTTGAGCTAGGACGATGCTAGTCCCTCCAGTCTCCCTTTGCTTCGTAGTCATGAGATGCGTGACATTTCTATGTTCTCCTTACATTCCTGCCTTGACTTGCTGTCCCCACCACAGGTCCAAAGACAAAGGGCTCCACTGACAGGGACTACAAGGTACATGTTCCAAGCTGTGGGCACACACTCTTACACATGCACACACATATTCTCTCCCTCCCTCCCTYTCTCGAAACACAGATTAAAAAACAAATCTTGAGCCAGACCATGATGTCATCAAGTACTATGGGAAGGCCCAAAGAGACCCAGAGTTTAGAGATGTTACCCACCGGGCTTGTAAAGGGCTATGAGGCAGTGAACAAAAGTAGCTAGCTTTTGTCTCCTCATTTCAGTTTTTCAAAAATATGTAAGCAGTGGGAGTCACAAAASGTAGAACTTAGTGTGATGGCTTGAGATGCAGAGCTGATCACAGCCACATATACAGTCAGCAGTGTTCTGAGCAAGAGCAAGCAGGCTCTGCATCTTGTGGGGTGGGGAGACTTCTCAGGAAGCCCTTGCCTGCGGGAGCAGTGTGGGTCCCATCACAGCTCTGTGCTTCCTTGCAAGCTGGCTATTGACCTCTGTAAGCTTTCTATGCTAGACCAGATACCCAAGAACGTGGAGTTATAAAAAGAAAAGACAAAGGTCTGCTTATTCTGGCCCACATCTTGGAACATGTACCTTGCATTCCCTGCCAATGGAGCCCTTTGTCTTTGGGCCTATGGCGAGGACAGCAAGTCAAGGCCGGAATATAAGGAGGACATAGAAATGTCACACAACTTACGACTAGGAAGCAAAGGGAGACTGAAGGGAGACTAGTGTCCTCCTCGCTCATTCAAGGGCATATTCCCTGCTAGGCCCTGTCTTTTAGTAGTTTTCCAACCTCCTAACAAGGGCAATCTAGAGACCAGCTTCCCAACATGTGAGTATTTAGGAGATGGTTATGACTCSAGCTATTGCTATTTCCATTCAAAGATCGGGAGGCTTCCACCCTGAATCTTGTTTCGTGTGTGGCTTTTCCAGAATCAGCCTCCACTCTAAATCAGGGGATGATCTATGTCTCTTGTTTCTTCTTTATCCTCTGGCTCTACCACCACCACCAAATAAACATGCTGTACATAAATGTCATGAGCAAGGCAGAATTTACCGAGGAATCCACAAGACAGTGTTGAGAATTTACGTGACACGCCATCCTCCTCAGAGGGCTTCCTTGATGTTTCTTATCTCGCCCAGGCAGGCCTTGATTATGCTATGTTTTCTCTGCAACATGCCCAACCCCTAAATATACTCACTTATGGAGTCTGAAGTCCAGCTAGCTCTGGTCTTTTATTAGCAGATTAAAGTTGGGGCTGGAGGATGCAGGCAAGTGGACAGCTTGCAGTCACTGACCTTGGTATCACAGAGATGGTTCAATCCTGGCTTTGCAACCTCCCAGTGGAGGAATCTTGTTCAAGTCACTTTGCTTTTGCTGGACTCAATTTCCTTTTGAAGAAGACGAAACTAACAATCCATTTTGCCTGGTCATTTTGTGGAAAGGATCAAAGCAAGAGGAGGCAGGAAGCCTGCCATGTGGCAACAAGAAGCCACTCGGTGAATGAAGCAACAGTGACTCTGAGAGGAACTGAGAAGTGTCTGAACCCAGATGGTGACTGTTACAAAAGGAGGTGGGGGAACAGGTGCATGAGCCAGTATGTCTCAGCATAGACTGGGGGCTGTACTGGAGTGAAAGCAAGCGATGACAGGTCTCCGTTAAAGAGATTAAGTGCTCGGCYTTGCATGAAGCTCTGGGTGCCACTCACGAAGCAGCCTGACAGCAGAGCATCAGGGACTGCTGTGGAACTAAGCCAGGCATTGCCCAGGACCCATGGGGGTAGGGGATAGTGGATAAAGGGCTGAATTAATTAATTAAAATAATAGCTGGAGATCTGCTTGATGTTCATTCAGATAAATGACAAGGCCACCTAATTGGTGAATGTGGAGGGGAATTTTTCATGAGTGATGTTTGACTATAACTTGGAAATCATCTTTGGCAAAGTGAGAGCCCGTTCTCTGTTTTATTTGTGGGTGCATGTGTTTCATGGCACAGGATAATGCTGAAGCRTAAGGTTGGCATGTCTTGGTCTAATTTTCAGCCTAGTCACAAGTGACTAAGAACAACATATTACCATGCTTAACTGCTCTGGAGAACAGAACAAAAGCCAGAAGCTTCTGGATGCTGACTCGCACTTTGCAGTGGAAATTCTTGGCCCTCAGTATCAGACAAGATCCAAAGTCTGATTTCAACCCTCAAGTTTGACCATATCATTTCATATGGACCTTGGTTATTCTTTCTATGTAGTGGGTATGAGGACTACCTTTCTGGATTTTTCTGAGGTACTCATGAAGCTAATGTAAGGAGAAGGGGTACCTGGCCCATGGCTGCCACTCAAGTGCATACTAGTTTGCCATGCTTAGACATCAAACTTGAAGTACTTCCGTGTCTGTGGGACTATGTATTGGATAGTCAAGGGTGAACAGAGAAGAGAGCTCAGAATTCTATGTGTGACTTCAGGTACCTATGCTCTGCTTCTGAGTATATAGGTAGGCCAGAAGGAATACTCAGGGCTGAAGACATAGTCAACACAGGGCTTTGGTAGGCTGCACTGTAAGACTGTCACATAACAGGGGAAGGAGAAAAAAGCTATGTGAATGAAAGAAAGAAGGAAGAAATAAGTCTAGGAGAAAGAATGAGTTTTGAAGTCTCTGAGAACTGAGGAATATCAATGTACCATGTGGCTACAAGATGAGGCTGAGCATCTGGATCACACAGAGAAGACARTCTCAGAGGTACTATGGTATGCTAATGAGCTGCAGTCTGGGGTTACCCTCTACCCTACAGGAAAGACAGTACTTGGCTCCTAACTGGCAAGGTAACTTTTCATGGTAGGTAGAAGAGAAAAATTAGGGGACATTGTTTAGTAAACCACCATCTTGTGCCCACCTACTAAGGGTCTTCTAAAAAAGACAGGGGAAAACCAGATGAGGTTAGAAAGACCCTTGCTTGCTCACTAGGGGGCTTTTGCACAGAACCCAGACAGTTCCTCTCATGCATCCACCAGCCTTTCTTACAAGGCTTGGCTTGAATCTCCCATATTATTGTGAAAGAGAAATGGCTTGCCTTAACAGGTTTTGATCATCTTCTTTAAGGAGAAGTCTTGGCTCCTTAATGCCACAAGGGTACCTGGGAGGCCTGGAGTGCATATGAAGCAGAAGTCAGCAGAAAGAGCAGAGGCCTTGGACAGGTCCCCAGCTCTCCCAACTTCTCTACTCTATGACTTGACCAAGCAGCTGCAAAACTCTAGTCCTTCGCTTCCTCAGCTGAAAACTGAGAGAACATTGGTAGGGCTCTGATAAGAAGTCTCTAGTAGCAGAGCGTGTTGTCAAAGCTGATTCAGACATGAGAAATTCCCAATCACCCACATGGGGAAGTCAAAACACCAACCAACCAAGATGTATCAAGCAACTGCTCTGTGAAAGAAATTGATCAAACTTCTATATATTTTTAGACTTTATTTTCCTCCTCGAATCTCAGGAAGCAGGTGCTTTCATTACTCTCATTTCCCAGATGGGGAAACTTAAACAATGCTTGTCTTACCTCACCTGAGTGGGGCATACCGGAGTCACTAACTGAACCCATGTCAGCTGATTTTGGTACTGAGTTCCGCAGACTTGGTCAATTGTTGAAGAAGCTTTGCTTCTCTGTTTTGCATTGGATAATCCCTGTAACTGGGTCATCCTTGGGATCCTCACTGAGAAAAGTAGTTATGCTATTTCTTCCTTCAAAATTGGTAAATATAGCATGGTAGGCCACTGTGGACAGCCGATGAATTAAGAAATCAGTGAACTTTGCTATCTCCCTTCCTGAACCCCAGGAAGGAGAGGGCAGCTCTAAGTCTTCTCTAAGTCTTGGCTTAGCCTAGAGTGGACATGAGTGGAGAGCAGAAGCAAAAGGGTGAATGGGTGGCTGGGAAGGTGGAATAAAGATAGTAGAGTGCTTGCCACATAAGCAGAAGGACTTGAATTCAGTTTCCAACACAGATGTAAACAAGTCACGGACCTCTATTCCAAGAGCTAGGGAGGTAGAGATAAAAGAATCCCTGTGGCTTGCTGGCCAGCCAGTATAGTTAACTCAGCAAGCTGCAGGCTCAGTGTGAGACTCTGTCTTTAAAAATAAGATAGCACAGAAGAAGAAATGCAGCGTTAACCTCTAGCCTCCCCGTGTACGCACACATGTGTAACATGAACCTGCACATGTGTGTGCACACACAAATGAAGGAACAAAATAGTTACAAGTCTTGGCCCGAAAGAACATAACCAGGTGATCACAGATCACAACAGAGACACAGTGACAAAGGGTCCGTGAGGCAGTGTTCCAGAATGATTAGATGAATGAACCTCCCCCCCCCTCTGTGTGTGTGTGTGTGTGTGTGTGTGTGTGTGTGTGTGTGTGTACAGGGTTGCTTTTCATCTGACAAGGGCTGGAGGGTCTCTTTCGAGGATGGAGGTCATAGGGGACTCTGAAGAGGTTTTACTTGAGGTAAATAAGGGAGTGACAGTGGTATTGCCTTTGCCCAAAGGCAAGTGTTGCATGCACATATATCTAATAAGTACCAGGAGAATGCGATAAGGCATAAACAAATCTAGTTTTCCCCTCCCTCTTTGCCCCTGTGGTGGTGGTAGTCGAGGGAGGAGAGAAAGATGGAAGCTTCTCTTTTTATCAAGGGAAAAAGAAATGAATGCCACAGAGATGGGTTGGAATCAACACTTCAGCTTCTCTTTTCCCACAAAAGAAAAGATTTTAATTTTAACATGAAAATTTGATGAGCAAATATGCAGCCTCGCCTGGGTCGATATGTACATTTCAAATGCATTTACTGTCATTACTGAGAGAATCTCCAGTTGGTGGACCATTAAGACAAAGCACTGAGGAAATTAGCTAGATCATGCCTAGGGTAACCATTCTGCGGGCATTGTGGGGAGAGATGCTCTTCCTGCAAGTGGTAGTTGGTAAAGAGATGTTTCTGGAAAGTAGCCTTGCTAGGAGGGACAACTGATCAGAACAGATAACTGAGGGAAAGAAGGGGAGAAGAAGGAATGTGTGTAAATACAGCCACAGTCTCCTTTCTGTGTCACCAGCTGAGYGATGGATTTGTTAAAGTATTAATTGTGTCCCTACTATGTGTTCTCAGTGTGTTCCATGCATGGACTATTCCAGAATTAGCACATGGAATAAAGGCTTGCCCCAGAGAGAGACTTGTCACATTTAGGTTGTGTAAAATGAAAATTGTTATAGGGGAGTATGTCTCCCCAAAATGCACATGAATCCCTAGACTCTCAAGTGGCAGGATGAGAAGACAGGGCCTAAAGACATTCTCTAAGGGAAATGGGGACAGGAGGCTTGGGCATTTGTTATAGGATTAGTGCCAGTATAAAGTGAGACACGAGCAGTCTCTCACTCACATTCAGTCTTGCCAGCCCATAGACGCACAAGAAGATGGGCATCTGTGAGGCACAGGTCTCTCCCCAGAACCCTGGGCCTGGTCAGACAGCTTCCAGAACTGTGTGCAGATAAACTTCTGTTGTTTATTTCACACTGGCTGCATCCTTTGCTATGGAAGACACAGATCACTAATAAATATGTATTTCAAATACACAGGATGCTACCTGGTGGGAAGTCCTGTGGAGGAATTGAAGGAGAGGAATAATCAAAATGTTTGAAGTGGGTTGTAGACAGGAAAGGCTGTGACTTTCAGTAGTGACTTTAAGAGACCTGCCCCTGGACTCTCCCCCAACACTCTGAGCCAAGCCAACACAGATGATAAGAGCCCAGTTTTCTACAGTGTTATTTTTTCACCAATTGTCATCAAAGGATGCTAACCCCCAGCTCCACTTGTCACCAGAGGATGACATCGGGCCAGTACTTCACAAATTCTGATATGCACTGGGATTACCTTTTAAGGACAATACAGTGGGGCCGCCTCACAGAGGTCTAATTCTCTAGGTCTAGCTTCAGCTTGGGAATCTGTCTTTCTCATAAGTTCCTGGCTGCCACTGCTACCACTGCTGCCACTGCTGCTAGGTTGGGTCCTCATGTGAGAATCTCTGCACTCTATAATAAACCCTTATTGCCTTCATTTTTCGSCTATGAACTGGGAACGCTAATTCCTCTATGATAGGATGACCATTAGCGTTGGGACACCCAATTCTCAGCAAGTAATTGCTGCTGCTGCTGCTGCTACTGCTGCCGCCACTGCCGCTGCCACCTCTGCTGCTGCTGTTTGAGTCTTGTCAGCAAAGACATAGAGTCACATCCTTTCTCTAGGAGAGAAGGCCCTGGGCTAAGCACATAGGCTTGGCAGAGATGGCACCAGTCTGCTCGGGAGTTAGAGCTACCAGGTGTTTGCCGAAGATAACAACATGATGAGTAGAAATGGAAATCTTGGCTTCAGCTTAATGGGAACGGGCATGTGAGGGAGCTTGATGGGGTGTTCTGAGCAGCAAGAAGGGACATGGGTGGAAGAGAAAGGACACCTGTCCAGGGCACTGTGTGCATCTGATGAATGGAAATGTGCTCAGAGATACGAAAGACTTCCATGCTTGGTTTTAACCTGAAGTCATGAGGGACCAATGAAGGATTTATTCAGGAAATCATGTAAGTGCATCAGACTCCTTAGGGGAAAACAGCTTGAGATGGCACAGAGAAAGCAATGGAATAGGATGCTGTGTCTGAAAGCTGGGAGACAACTATCACAGGTTATGATGGGGAGGGCTGGGACCCTGTCTGGGAGAAACTAGTGCTGATAATTCAGCCCACAGTTTGATTAATGGATGGCTCTGGCATAAGGCTAGGTTTCCAGCTTCTGGTAAGTATTTGCCACAAAAACTTAAAGACCCGAGTTTCAGTTTCTAATACCTACGTAAAAGCAAGACATGGTGGAACCTAGAACTTGAGCACAGAGGGTCAGAGATACACGGACCTAGAGCCAGCTCACCAGCCAGTCTAGCCAACAGGTGATCTCCAGGTGCAGCGAGAGACCCTGAACAAGTAACAAACGGGAGGAAACCGAGAGAGAGGGAGATACCCAGCAGCAATCCCTGGCCTCTAAGTGCACAGTCCCCCAAGTGCACATGCCCTGACACTCAAGTGCACACACACACACACACACACACACACACACACACACACTTACAAGATGAACTTTTGTTATTGTCAAGGCTGATACCATCTCGTATCACTCTTGAAAACACAGCAAGCTGAAATGCATCCTACTTTGTAGAACAAGGTACAAACAGCACAAGCTTATGATCCAGCCACAAACTGGAGTTTCCCTCTTCTGGGAATACATTAGACCCTTCTTGGCTCCTCGAGATTGATCTTTACACCTTCTTGGATAAAGTTCCATATTACTTATCCCCGTGGCCTTACACACAGCCCTTTTACCACTTTCCCTGGGGAACTTTCTCAGATTCTTGCTGATTCAGTGAGTTGTCTCCTCCTCTGGATTTTTTCCCCTAGAAACTCATCCATCTCTGCAGCATTTGATGTCTTACATTTTAATGTGCATGTCCATTGTCTCTTGTNCTGCTGCTGTTTGAGTCTTGTCAGCAAAGACATAGAGTCACATCCTTTCTCTAGGAGAGAAGGCCCTGGGCTAAGCACATAGGCTTGGCAGAGATGGCACCAGTCTGCTCGGGAGTTAGAGCTACCAGGTGTTTGCCGAAGATAACAACATGATGAGTAGAAATGGAAATCTTGGCTTCAGCTTAATGGGAACGGGCATGTGAGGGAGCTTGATGGGGTGTTCTGAGCAGCAAGAAGGGACATGGGTGGAAGAGAAAGGACACCTGTCCAGGGCACTGTGTGCATCTGATGAATGGAAATGTGCTCAGAGATACGAAAGACTTCCATGCTTGGTTTTAACCTGAAGTCATGAGGGACCAATGAAGGATTTATTCAGGAAATCATGTAAGTGCATCAGACTCCTTAGGGGAAAACAGCTTGAGATGGCACAGAGAAAGCAATGGAATAGGATGCTGTGTCTGAAAGCTGGGAGACAACTATCACAGGTTATGATGGGGAGGGCTGGGACCCTGTCTGGGAGAAACTAGTGCTGATAATTCAGCCCACAGTTTGATTAATGGATGGCTCTGGCATAAGGCTAGGTTTCCAGCTTCTGGTAAGTATTTGCCACAAAAACTTAAAGACCCGAGTTTCAGTTTCTAATACCTACGTAAAAGCAAGACATGGTGGAACCTAGAACTTGAGCACAGAGGGTCAGAGATACACGGACCTAGAGCCAGCTCACCAGCCAGTCTAGCCAACAGGTGATCTCCAGGTGCAGCGAGAGACCCTGAACAAGTAACAAACGGGAGGAAACCGAGAGAGAGGGAGATACCCAGCAGCAATCCCTGGCCTCTAAGTGCACAGTCCCCCAAGTGCACATGCCCTGACACTCAAGTGCACACACACACACACACACACACACACACACACACACACTTACAAGATGAACTTTTGTTATTGTCAAGGCTGATACCATCTCGTATCACTCTTGAAAACACAGCAAGCTGAAATGCATCCTACTTTGTAGAACAAGGTACAAACAGCACAAGCTTATGATCCAGCCACAAACTGGAGTTTCCCTCTTCTGGGAATACATTAGACCCTTCTTGGCTCCTCGAGATTGATCTTTACACCTTCTTGGATAAAGTTCCATATTACTTATCCCCGTGGCCTTACACACAGCCCTTTTACCACTTTCCCTGGGGAACTTTCTCAGATTCTTGCTGATTCAGTGAGTTGTCTCCTCCTCTGGATTTTTTCCCCTAGAAACTCATCCATCTCTGCAGCATTTGATGTCTTACATTTTAATGTGCATGTCCATTGTCTCTTGTYCCCCTTGTTTATTGCTGCATGCCGGTAGCTAGAAGCGAGCTTGCCTGTAGAGCAGGTTATCAGGATGAATGAGTGAAGGAAGGAAAGGCATCAGTGGGTGCATAGAAGAAAGAAGATTTTGCTTTGTGATCAAAAAGAAGCCCTGTGCCGTCAGACTTCATGCGATGACTATTTTCTAGAAGCCCCAGGTGGCTGAAGCCTCAGGCTTAGTCACCACTTCCGTCCACAGTCATACCTTTCCAGGCTCTTCTCCTGAGCTCTTGGTCCCCACCCTGTTCTCCCTGGCCCTGGGCCAGCTCTGCTTTGTTTTTGTGGGAGCTCCACCTGGCTCCAAAATACAGTGAGACATACCTCATTACCTGCTAAAACACAGTACAGATGCTCTGGGCCAAAACAAACACCCACATCCTTCTGCCACTGAAGCAGGACTTGGGAAAAGTCACAGAGAAGAGGTTGCCTAATGCTGGCTGCCACATCTATGGTCTGTCTTTGTCTCAGAATTCCTTCCCAGAAGGAATGTATTAATGTAGCAGTACATTGACAACACAGGAAACAGGTTCTTTTCAAAGCCATGGGAACGTAAGGGTTCTAAGCCTAAGGTCTTCCAAATGATGTTCATTTGACAGCTAGACTCGAATTTGTAACATCAAAAGAGGTTGACGTTTACAAAAACCTTTGGAAGTTAGTGCTAAAATAGGACCAAAGCTGAGGTGTATTCATTTGTCTGTTCACTTTCAATAAAATCTCAGTGGTCCCTAGGAGAAACTGAAACTAAGATACCAACTGTGTTGGTATCTAACTTAGTTGGTAACTAAGATACCAATTCACTGTGGAAGCCACAGTCTGATCTTAGTGTAAAGACGAGATTGGGATTCTAATGCTGGAATGGGTACTTGAGAGGATACCCAATAAATGACCAGAAATGAACAAATAGTAAGTAACCAAATGAAGTTCCTACATCATTATGCAGCGTCACTGATGTTCAATAAAATACTCGTACAATTTTCTTTTCCCCACCGTTTTATTTAACTTTGACTTCTTCTCTTCTACAAACCTTGGAGGTCCCTTTCTTTTTCCTCCCATTGTTCTAGTATCATTCCTGTGGTCCAGGTACTTTCTTCCAGGGCAAACGTTCCTGGATGACCCTTTGCAAAAAGGGTTGTTCTCTGTCATTCGACCATATCTACCTTCTTGAAAGTGGGTGGCCTAGAACAGGCATTGAGAAAATGTAAAGTTGGGATTGGACCTTTTAGCCTCTCTGAAAGGAGCTAGCATGAGGGGATGTATTTATTGTAAATCCTGTCTTGTGAATGGAAAGCCAAGATGTGAATCTCTTCCAATGGCCTTTCCTCTTGGTCACCTGATGGAAGAGTGAGAAATAGAACCTGGGTGTGAGAAATATTCTGGGGTTTTTTGGGGGGGGTGTTATTGCCTGTCTGCTCCAGTCTGGCACCTTGTATCACAGAACAGAGCCCTTGTTAGAGAAGTTTACTAGTAGATCTGAGACTTGTTCCCAGGTGACTGTGGAGACCAACGAAATCTCTCTGTATATGAGAGCGACATATGCTCTTGGTGGACTGTGTGTGTGTGTGTGTGTGTGTGTGTGTGTGTGTGTGTGTGTGTGTGTGTCTCGCAAGAATAGAGTTGGAGGATGAAACTCAGGGAGCTAAAGAGGAGATGGAGCATGTAGAAGCAGAGCAGCTACAAGGTCCACTAAGTGAAGCCCAATGAGGACTCTCTTCCCCAGGCGCAGTGTGTGCTCATCTGCGGAGACAAACCATGGAGATATTTTCTTTGTCTTGCAACAATTATTGAATGTTATTTCATAAAATCTAGATTTCAAGTTCCTCTTAAAATTATGAAATTGTGGAAGGTGGAGAGATGGATCAGGAAAGTGCATCTCTGCTCTTAGGACCCAAATGCAGCTCCCAGAACGCATATCTGCTGGCTTAACCTGTAACTCCAGTTCCAAGAAATCTCATGCTCTAGCCTGGCCTCTGTGAGCACTGGATGTATTTGGTATACATCCATCTTTACATACATACATACATACATACATACATACATACATACATACATATTCAGACACATTCACACACATACACATATAGACACACATACATGTAAAAAGCAACAAGCCTTTTATAAAATCTGAAATTGGTACAAGCCAGGTGATTGGTGCTATTTGCATCCATACAGGGATGATGCATTCTAGTTTGCCATAGTCCTCACCATTCCCAGAAGTTCTGCACGCCTCACTGGCCTTCTTCACTCATGAGCATTACCAACTTGGCTCCTGTCAGCTTCTGATTTGCAGTGAGTGTTTGAACCAGAAAGAAAGTGAGAAGAGAGGCAGCGAGTCTTGCTCTTAGCCAAGAGCTCTTAGGCACAGATCAAGTTCTGTGACATCCCTGGGCTAAAGTAGCGTCTCTCCCATTTAAGACTGATAAAACTCAGACTCAATTAGGGTCAGTGTCATGACCGTGGCAACAAGCAAGTAGGTTGTGGAGCTCAGACTGATCCTAAACTCTATACCCTCTCTGAACTATGCCAAGCACTCAATAGCACTCAATTCTCCCACACCACCTCTGCCTCTGCCTTTAGATTGGCTTTGATTCTGAACTTGGATGCTGACCCAGAAGGTCTAGTTCATTTGCATATTAATTGAATGTGGTCTGAGAGAAGGGTCATCAGTTCCAGAGCACAGTCGAAAGGCACATTTTTAAAAAACCCTAGACAAGCCAATGTGTCATTTGCTGGCTCTTGACTAAGGGAAAAAGAAAGAGAAATAATTAAGTTGCCTGGGTATTTGGACTTCAGTGTTCAGACCACTAATTGTCAAAGGCAGGAGACTGATCATGGAGAGGCAGGAGTTCTGCTTTACCACATCCAAAGCCCCTGCTGGTTGTAGATATGACAAAAGAAGTTATAAGTGAGGAAAATGTGTTTGTGTGTGTGTGTGTGTGTGTGTGTGTGTGTGTGTGTGTGTGTGAGTTTTATGGTGGTGGTGGCTTGAATATGCTTGTACCACAGAGTGGCACCATTAGAAGTTGTAGCTTTGTTGGAGAAGGTGTGGCCTTGTTAGAGGAAGTGTGTCACTGTGGGGGTGGGCTTTGAGACCCAATGCCTAGCCTCCTGGAAGACAGTAATCTTCTCCTAAAAGCCTTCAGATAAATATGTAGAACTCACAGCTCCTCCCATTCCATGCCTGCCTGGACACTGCCATGATCCTACTTATATGACAATGTATTGTTTCTCTGAACCTATAGGCCAGCCTCAATTAAATGTTGTCTTTTATGAGTCACCTTGGTCATAGTCATAAGCATGTGTGTGTGTGTGTGTGTGTGTATGTGTGTGTGTGCATTTAAACGTCCAAATATATTTTAAAAAATGTGTTTTAACTCCTTAAATGTCCCATTAGGATCAAATGAAGAAATTATTTTAAAAACCTGGTCTCCCTGTCACAGGGACCTGGGGAATCCCACCATAGCTGCTCACTTTGCTTTCCAATCGGGTCATGATTCCTGTACCAAGTATACAAAGAACTTACAATATGTCTGAAATTTCACTGTGTTTWCCTTCTCATTAGACCTGGAGTCATGCTTCACAACAGGGCTTCTTAAGCTTTTCCCACATGAGATACCTTTTCACCTGAGAAATTTCTATGCAATGGGATACAAATGTAGAAAATGCATTTACAAATTAAGCATTTACTGATGATAAATCATAATAAATTTTATTTTGAAATAATTATTTGCTATGCAAAGAGCTTTACCAAGTATTAAGATTAAAACAAATTTGCATGCTAATGAGATGGATGACTGTGCTTGTTGATTTTTACATAAAGATAAGATCTTGGCTGAATATCTGATGCTTCACAACACAGACCATCTTCAGAGGGTTGCAGGCTGATCAATAGTTTGATTTTATAATCATCAATGCTGAAAACTCAGCTTTGCATAAATAAGTAGTACAAGATACAGACGAGTATCTGGGTCATTTGGGTAACTTGGAATTTCTGTGCTAATCCCAAGTTAAACTCACATAGTGATTTGTGTGTGTGTGTGTG
>BDUI01000446.1:214489-227458 GCA_002335545.1 Apodemus speciosus | reverse complement strand
AAAGAGTACACATGGAGGGACCCATGGCTCAGCCGCATGTATAGCAGAGGCTGGCCTTATCTGAAATCAACTCAGCTCTTGGTCCTGTATTGGCTCAGCATAGGGGAATGCTAGGGAAGTAAGGCCAGAGTGGGTGGGAGGGTGGGAGAGCACCGTCATGGAAGCAGGGCAAGGGGGGAGGGGATGGGGGTTTACAAACAGGAAACTGGAAATGGGGATAACATTTGAAATGTGAATTAATAAAATAACCAATTAAAAAATAGGAGAGTTGAAGAATAAGGGAGAGGGAAGAGGGGGAAGAGCAACATAGGATCTTGGTAAAGTAAGCTCTCGCCACCAGATGGCCAAAGGAACAGAGCGGTAGTATAGTCTTGTAAATGACCTTTAAACTTTTTTTCATGTTTGATATTGTAATATAATTACACCATTTCTCCATTCCCTTTCCTCCCTTTAAAGTGTTACATATACTCCTCCTTGCTCTATTTCAAATTTAAATATTTGTTGTTACATATATATATGATGTTATACATATATGTGTGTATGTATATATATATATATACATATACATATATATACTGTATATACCTCTGCATAGTCTGTTATATGTATAATATATATATACATATATATACTGTATATACCTCTGCATAGTCTGTTATATGTATAATTTCAGGGATGACTATTTGGTATTGGTATTGGATAACCAATTGATGTGCTCTTCTCTGGGGAAGACTAATTCTCCTGCTTTCAGCATTCCTTAGTCTCCTATAGTTCTTTATCTGAGACCAGTAGAACAGGATTTTTATGAGCCATGTTGCAAAATGAAAAACTGTGTGGCTTTTTGCTATAAAAGTATTACAATTTTCAAGATGGGACAGCACAGCATTCAGTTGAGCTTTCAGTGCGGGACCATAAGTGTCTGAACAGCTAGCATACCATGAGCTTGTTTCATTTAAGTTGTCAGCTAATTTGAGCTGAGTTGAAGTAATCTGAAAGACCCACCTTGGCACAAGTAGCATGCTGGTGAACACTTTCCCTTCCCATTAGGAAGGTCTATAACTCCATAGACAATCCTGATTAACAGCTGTAAACCTCTTTTTGTGGTTTGAATTTGGATACTTTACCAGAGTTCCCTATGCCAAAGACTTGGCCACCAACCTGTGGTATTTGGGAGAGCTAATGGAATATTAGTGAATTTTGACTGTAGGAAGTTACATATTGAAGATGTGCCCTTGATGATCATTTGGAGGTTACTAATCCTTTTTCTGTTTTTGATTCCTGGATGCCAGGAGTGTGGTGGTTTGAATGAGAATGTTCCCCATCCACTCATGTGTTTGAATGCTTAGCACATAAGAAGTGGGACTCCTAGGAGGTGTGGCTTTGTTAGAGTAGGAATAGCCTTGCTGGAAGAAGAACATTAGTGTGGAGGTAGGATTTGGGTCTCCTCTGCTCAAGCTCTACCCAGTATGGAATTCAGTCTCCTTCTGCTGCCTCTGGATCAAGATGTAGAAAACTCAGCTTCTTTTCCAGCACTGTGTCTACCTGAAGGCTGACATGCTTCCTGCCATGATGATAATGGACTAAACCTCTGAAGCTATAAGCTGGCCCCCATTAAATGTTTTCCTTTATAGGAATTGTCTCAGTCRTGATGTGTCTTCACAGCAATAAAACCCTAACTAAGAGAAGTTAGTACCAGGGACTGAGGTATTGCTGTGATAGGTCTGACMGTGCTTTTGTTCAGAAGAATGGCAATTTGGAGGATTTGGATTTGAYATAGTAGAATGCTTTGATGAGCCACACTAGTGCGAACATGGAACATAGTGGTGCTGAGGGTGATTTGAACTGTGGGGGCCTAGATCAAGAGGTTTCAGAGGAGAAGAATTTCAGTATGAAGCMTAGAGACTACTCTTGTGACRTTTTGCTAAAGAATGAGACTACTTTTTACACTTCTCTGAAGAGTCTACTTGAAGGTTAAAGTGAAATTTAATTAATTTAAATTAATTGCATTGACAAAGGAAATCTCAAAACAGCCTAGTATATATTCTGTCCTGTGGTTCACTCTTATGAAAAACATTATGATGAAATGGAGCAAGAAAAAATACAAAATGTATGGTTCAAAGATTAGTGGAGCACCAGGAAGTGGGATGGAGCTAAATCTTGTGTTCAAGGGGATAAAAAGATTAAAAATATTAAATGGAATTAAGGGAGTGGTGACCTCAGAGCAAGATCCTACACAGCTAAGCTTCTATTTAAATTCTATTGAAAAAGAAATTAAAGAAAATCTTAGATCCAGGTATGATGGCATATACCTTTAAATCCAGCAGCCAGGAAAGAGAAGCATGCAGATCTCCAAGTTCAAGATCAGTCTACAATGTGAGTTCTATGACAGCCAAGCTTAGGAACTCACCATAAAAAGAGAGGTGGTKAAGATGTAACTGAATATTCCCAGCAGGAAGCAGAACTTGGAAGCCTCAATTTTAAAGTCAAGGTCAGAAGAAAGGGGAAAGGGGTTATGGAATCTCAGTTCATGCTAAGGAAAGTCTCTGGGGACAGATGTATGCATGAAGGCCCAGAGAGGCCATTGTGTGTAGGGATGAAAGGCCACTTTGTGAAGCTGTGAAGATGAAGCCTGGATTGYCTTTAATACCTCAAGAGGTTTGAGATGCCAGAGTCATGACCTACCAAGGAAGCTGCTAATAGAGAGTAGAACCAGCTCCAGAGATAGAAGTGTGTTGCAGTCAACAAAGATGAAAGAAGATGGAGATATGAAGAACATTTTACATAAGATGTGAAGGTGCAGAGTTTGAAGTTTTCCCAGCTGGGTTTTGGTCTTGTTGTAGACCAGTATTTCCTCATTGTGCTCCTTTCCTTATGTTTGGAATGGTAATGTGCCATGATACATTGAAAGTATGTGTTCTGCTTTTTGAATTTGATTTTATAGAGGATTGCAGTCAAGAGATTGCATGAATCTCAGAAAAGACTGAACTTTTAAACATTGTTGAGACTGTGATAGACTGTGGAGACTTTTGAAGTTGGACTAAAYGCGTTGTGTTGTGTTAAGGCTCTAAGCCTATGGGAGTCAGGGACTAGGGTGTGGCGGTCTGAATAGGTTTGGCCCCCATAGACTCATGTGTTTAAATGATCGGCCCATGGGAAGTGGGACTATTAGGAGATGAAGAGATGTGGCTTTCTTGGAGTAGGGTTTGGTCTTGTTGGAGGAAGTATGTCACTATTGAGATAGATTTTGAGGTCTCCTATGCTCATGCTCTTCCCAATGTGAAATCCAGTCTCTTTCCACTGCCTTTAGTTTAAGATGTAGAACTCTCAGCTCCTTCTCCAGCACCACATCTGCCTGGACGCTGTTATGTAGCTCACCATGGTAATAATGGACTAAATCTCTGAAACTGTAAGCCAGCTTCAATTAAATCTTCTCTTTTATAAGATTTGCCATGGTCATGGGGTCTCTTCACAGCTATAAAACCCAAATGAAGACAATGAGTCAAACAGCTTTTGCTCTATGATGGTCTGCCTTCACAACAGCAATCACACCAACTGACCACAGATTAAATCCCGTGTGGTCCAGAGTCAAAACCAACTGTAATTACATGTAAGGTGGTTTTTCAGGTATTTTTTTCACAGTGACTTTAAGAGCTACTTAAAGCAAGTCCTAAGATTCTGTTCTTTCTTGTCACATCTTAGTCATTGGTATTGTTATTGCTGTAACAAAAATACCTGAGACTAGATTATTTATTTATAAAGTATAAAAACTTCTTTTAGCTCACAGTTCCAAAGACTCTGAAGTAGTTTTCTGGGAAAAGGCAAGATTTTTTCCCAGCTTCTAATAATCTTTACACTCTGTGTTAATAAGTTTGAATTGCAGGGTGTGTGTGTGTGTGTGTGTGTGTGTGTGTGTGTGTGTGTGTGTGTGTGTGTTGGGGGTAGGGAGGTTCAGCAGGAAGGGAAACATCAAAGAAAAGCCACAGAATCCAAATTCGCTTTTACAACAGACCACTTGTATTGGCTGATTTTGTGTGTCAACTTGACAGGGGCTGGAGTTATCACAGAGAAAGGAGCTTCAATTGAGGAAATGCTTCCTTGAGACCCAGCTGTAAGGCATTTTCTCAATTAGTGATCAAGAGGGGAGGGCCCATTGTGGGTGGCACCATCCATGGGCTGGTAGTCTTGGGTTCTATAAGAAAGCAAGCTGATCAAGCCAGGGGAAGCAAGCCAGTAAGAAACATCCCTCCATGGCCTCTACATCAGCGCCTGTATCCTGACTTGCTTGAGGTCCAGTCCTGACCTCCTTTGGTGATGAACAGCAATTTGGAAAAGTAAGACTAAAGTGAATAAACCCTTTCCTTCCCAACTTGCTTCTTGGTCATGATGTTTGTGCAGTAATAGAAACCCTGACAAAGACATCAGTCTTATACGAACAAGACCACTCCCATGAGGGCTATATGAATCCATTCAGGAAGAAACCAGTACTGTTCTAACCATCACTTCTTAGAGGTCTCATAAGCTCACAGTGATGAGAGATAATTCTCATACTGGGTCTTAGAGGAGACAGAGCACATCCAGGACACAGTGCCAGGACCCTGACAAGTAAAGAGAACCTTGATGCTACTGCCTGTTTTCTGTTTTTCACTTAGTTCACTACTGCTATAGGGAGATGTGCATCTGGGATACTGTTAAGATGTGTGGCTTCAAAAGTCTCATTTCACTGGTGTCTCTCCTATCTGATCTTCCTTCCCTTTCTCAAAAATTAAGCAGTAAGAATCTCATGGGTGCTATTAGGAAAGAAACAAAAGAAAGAGAGAGGGAGGGAGGGAGAGACAGAGAGAGAGAGAGAGAGAGAGAGAGAGAGAGAGAGAGAGAGAGAGAGAGAGAGACCTCCACTATATATCCTAAGCCAGCACAGGACTTGGCTTCTGATCCCAGAAAACCACTGGAAGCCCAGAAGGTTCCCTTTGGGTCCTAGCATACAGGGCAGTGGGCATTGAGTGAAATGGCTGAAAACCATTCTACACTTTCAGGAGCAGAGTTACAGATGTGCTGCAGAGTCCAGCAGCAGAGGTTGACATTCACCGCCCAGTGGGCTCACCTCCTTGTGCCCTGGCTTCCCTCCTGTCACTGCCTAAGACAGACCTTGGCTCCATACAAATATTTCTTAAGTGTTTCCTGTGCCTCTGGCCTTGCATCTCAGCCCTAGCTGATTCCTCATCTAGAAGGAACCACCTACATTGATGGATAATTCCCCCTTAGCTCTCAAGGCCTACCTTGATCATTGATACCTGAGTCTCACCTGTGCTCTCAAAATAATAACCATTACTGATGGTCTGACAGTTGTCTCCTGCCTGCAGAGTGCTTCATCAGAGAAATCAGTCTCTCTTGTACATTTCCCCAACATTTTATCTGAAACCCTCTTCCATTACGATGCCGTGGACCCATGACTCTTATTAACTTAGCTTTCTATTGTTAATAGTCCCAGGCAGTACAGTAGCACATAGCTCAGGCCACAGCATCCTCACAGCGATCCTTGCTCCTCTTGCTCTGGACTAGCTCCACTCTTTTATTGGTACTTTCCTAATAGTAAGAGCTTGGAAAGATCTCAAGCTTCATACCCCTACTTCCATTGCCAGTGGAGCCAAGGAGCCCTCAAGTCCCCTTCTCCCTAAAGAGTAGTGATGTGTGCTTTTATTCTCTCCTGAAGAATTGGTTCAGGTGTGTCTGAATCAGTTTTTATAATGAGCTTCTCTGACTCTGTGGCAGGATATACGCCCCATCCAAACAGCATGGCCCATGAAGAGAGAAAAAATTTTGGTGCCTAACACACCCTTTGTTGCCATAACAGAGCTAGCAAACAATTTTTTGACCAAGTGGATGGACTTTCAGTTAGATGACTACAATATCAATTTTTAACATTTAAAACATATAACGTGCTTGCTGATGGGCTTGGAACACAGTAGGATCACCTAGAAGTTTGTTTCATGAAATGAATTAATAAAGAGAAGATTCACACTATGTATCAAGGATGCTAGTCAGTATCAAATCACCTTTCTTCTTTGCTTGATTAGCAGTTCCTCAACACATAGTGTATATCCTCTTGGAGTTGTTAAGAAGCAGCCTTGAATAATAAGAATTAAGGACCTTGAGTAATCAGAGAGAGAGATGATAAGGGACGAACTAAAAGTGAATAGCAACAAAAGAAGTGGACAGGTTATTTGCTGTTAGCTAAACCTTAACTGTATGTACAGTGAAATCTCCTCCAAACTGGAATGAAATGGCTATTACAGACTTGACTATAAAATCAGGATAAAAACTTTTGTTCAGGACCTAGAAATAAATATAGCAAGTACATAGATATCATCTCATTGTTCTTGTACCTATTTTCATCATTGATATCCATGCTGCTTCAAGAGTATGTGAGTTTACCTTTTTCTTTATGTCAGTATCTTTTTCCTGAGCTCGGATGGCCAGCTGTTTATCATTCAAGTGTCATCACCTCTACCAAGCTTTTACTGAAGCCACAGGAAGACACCAGTACTGGTCATGGGCTTGTAACTGCATGCGGATGTGTATGCATGTGTGTGTGTGTTTTTCTTTTTCTTTTTTAATTTTTTGTTGGATATTTTCTTTCTTTACATTTCAAATGTTTCCCCTTTCCAGGTCTCCCCTTCTGAAACCCCCTATTCTATCCCCCTTCCCCTACCTCTATGAGGGTGCTCCCCAACCCACCCACCTACTCTCGTCTTCCCGAGAGTGTGTCATTTACTCACTGGCCTGAGATGCCCTCTAGATCAGGTACTGGACATATTTTGAAATCCCCAGTAGCTAATAGTCCAGTAGCTAATAGGCCAATCTCTGCACGTTGGCTATATGAATGAATGAATGAATAAATGAACAAGGTATAGAAAAGTATGCATTCATAAAATATTAGGCTCCAAGTTGCATCAGATATCTTATCATCCAATCTGACTTAGTTGTAAAGAAAAGGGGCAATGACCAGTCTAAATCCACAGTGTAAAAGCAGTGGAGTGGAAATACAAGGATCCCTGAATCCAGACCAACCCATGCTCTCTAGGAGGCCACCCTTAGGAGAAAGCCTCAGGGAGGGCAAAGAAGGGTATGACGTCACTAGGCAAGCCTAATGTGGCATTTCTCCAAGTGTGACCTGTGGAACACTAGCATTGGGACAAGGGTGATTTTAATCAAGTGAGTTCCAAAGTTCCATCTCAGTTCCCTAGAGATTCTCAGTACCCTACTATTGGTCCAGGAAAGAACCCGATCTAATGCAGTTAACCCTGTTTGACTCTAGAATCTTCCTCCTTGTTGTTTTGTATTTCTTTGTTGTATATTTCTCTTGAAACGTATGCACCTCCCAGTCAGTGATATCTTGGAAGATGCTGACATAGACTGGGGGCAATGGAGTAGAGCACCTTGAGATTGCTGTAGGAAATATCTGCTTCCTAACCTTATTGTTGCGGAACTGAGGTCTCCAGAAAGGCAAAATAACACATCCTGTGTCTCACAGCACAGATTTCTCACCATCTTTTGACTGTCTTGATCAAATAGTTATCTAGTAACATCACATGTTCACAACTCTCCCTCAACTGCTAAAGGATTAAACAGTGGCTGTTTATTGGGTTCTGGGCTGAGTTTTAGAGTGAGAAGAATTTATGTCTGCTGCCTCCTGGAGGAACTGACAATAGTAGATTCCAAGAGTCAAGTTTATTTGTTCCCACCATGATGACTTACTGTCCTAGGCCATTTTGCTATTGTCTGTTATAATGCAACTCCACATTATTCACTGTGATCCAGAGAATGATCTAGAATACCCATCCTTTTGGCTTCAAATGAGTCTGTTAAGCACATAGCAAGTAAAAGTATAACAATAATTAGCAGACAGTAGTTATAAGCACTGGATAGATAACAGAACATGGTGAAATCAAGCATCAGTAACATTCAGCAGAGACACTAAGTAGCCTGATCAAAAGAAATCAAGCAAAAGTACCTTTTGACTGGATAGTTGCGACATTCAGCAGGAGTTGGCTGGGGAAGAAGTAATCAGATGGAGTTCACAATCCCAACAATGAATGACCAACAATAGGCTTCTGGTTCCAACTACAGGCATTTTTATGCCATGGAATAAACAGTGGTAACTTCCCTGGGAACTGGTTTACTGTCTACTGGTTCTCATGGACATATAATTTTAATACCCTAAGTTGCTTGCTGTTTTTCTCCTTCCCCATTTCAGTGGCGGGCCCAGAGCAGCATGAATAAGGGCCTTGAAGGAGATTGCGAGCCAAACATGCATGTGTCTGAAATGAGGGTCTACCCTCTTTAGAAAGTCAGTATCTCAGAAATCTTGAAGAACATGTGACAGTTTATCTATATGTTATATACTACACCCATATTTACAGGATGGCTTCCCACCAGTGACTTTACTCTCTGTTTTCACAGTGGGAGACTTTTCATTATGGCAGGTCATTGGATGGCTCTTGATAAATGGTAAATAAAATAAAATTTAAAACGACTTTTAAGGTCTTGCCTAACCAAGTTGTCACATGTAGTCAGAAAGAGAAATCGAGCAATATAATAGCTTTGATATCTCAAAGAGCTAAAGTTTCTTCTCTTTCCGCCCTCTGCTTTTCCCTCCCCTTTGTCTGCTGTGGTACCCTAGCGTTAGGTGTGAGGTTTGCAAAAACTGGGGTTCCCCTGGCTGCAGTTCCCTTTCTTCTTTTATCCTGGCCGCAGTCCTAACTCACCTGTCAAGCTAACTCCGAAAGCACCCTCTTTGTTATTAACGTTGCCCAAAGAGTGGACTTGGCAGCTGGCCTGTCTCCAAAGTGGGGCTGATCAGATCATGCTTCGAATCTTGAACCTCGGCTCCCCTCACCACAGTGCTGAGGTGTGAGGTCTTCGTTCTCTCTCATCTCCCCTTTAAAGCAGCCCTCTGGTATTTAGTACTCCAGGAAAGGCTTTGAGCTCAATAAAATGAAATAAAATTCTAAGGCTGGAACTGCCCCTTCATTGCCTCTCTATTTCAGTTCTTCGGGGGTAAAACAGCGTTGCCAGGCAGTCAGTAGTGGCGAGGATGACTAAATGAAATACCATAAGGCTCTGCAGAGTGGAGCGGAGTGCACTGGGCATCCTGTGACTCGCAGCAACTGATATTAACTTCCTTCCCAGCCAGCCCCCTTATGTGTAGGCATGAGTGCAGCCCATAGCTGGCCCCGCATCAGCACCACCCTGCAATAGCTTGCACCTTTCTTGTCCTGTGCTCTAAGCCCCGAAGACATATCTCTAAGTTCCTTCTTCTAAATGTCACTTCCTTCCAGAGGGAGCCCCAGGTCACAGCTGTCAGAGCAGACTCTTCATTCCCAAGGTTTAGTGTTTTCCTTTTTAAATTCTGCTTAGCTAGTCCTTTGATAGGCCTATCATCCCCTCTTATCTTTCTACCTTTGATTTTCAAAGTATAGTGACGTGACTAGCTCACAGTCAGTCCTCAACAAGACTGATAAGTGGATGGATGAATAGCTGCAACCATTTTTCAGTTGCAAGTCAAAGTTCCCATCACAAAGTGAAACCTATTCTCCAAACAATAATTTTGCCCCAAAAGAGCTTCATGTAAAGAAAGTTTGTAACCTTGGTGTGCTACGCCTCTTCCTGGTTGGAAGAACCACCCATGCTTGCAGATCGGTATAGAGAGATAGATAGGCTGCAAGCCTCGTCTACGCGGAAATCAGAGCGCTCCAAATCGTAGCACCTGTCACGTGTTTCTACATGCACAGATCAGTAGAAAAGTGCCTCTAAATTTTCGTAACCAGTTTCCTTAAAGTTCAAAGCTTAAAACATCAGGGGCATCAAAGTAACACATCGAAGAGTTACTTGCAAGTCTTAGCTTGTTCTCCTAGAAGGAAGCAGGTTGCTGCTGACAGGTCTTTAGACTAGAAATTGTCATGTTCATGACCTGATTTAATCTTTACAATAAACCCTTGGGGAAGCAATGGTGGTTTGCTTTTCCCATGCATTCATGCATGTGTGCTAGTACGTGTGCACATGCACATATATAATCCAGAGGCAAATGTCAGGTATTTCTCTCCATTTCTTTCCAGCTTAATTTTGAGACAGTACTTCTCACTGGACCTGGAGCTAATCAATGAGGCAAGATTGAATGGCCAGTGTGTCCCCAGGATCACCCTGTCTCTGCCTTCCCAGAGTTTACAGGTATAGACTGCTGCACCTGGACTTTTGCAGGGGTGCTGGGAACCCTAGCTCAAGTCCTCATGCATGCAAGGCAAGTTCTTCACTGGCTGGGCCACGTCACCATGCCTAGTGTTATTTACTAGAGAGAAAGCAGAAGACTAGACGACTTGATAGGTCAAATATGTGACTGAACATTTGAATCCAAGGCCAGCTATCTCCAAATCCAGGTCCTTTCTCTCAAGCCCTGTGCTTCTGATGCTGACAGACCTCTTTCTTCTACAAAGCTCCATTTTCCAACAGCACTGGACAGCTGTGGCTTTGTTATACACACCAGATGCACACAGCAGCCACTGCCCTTACGTCTAATACATCAAAGCCAGAAGCCCATCCCTGGATTGCAGGCGATCATTTCTCACTCATAATTGAGAATTACCTTTCACACTTTCCCCACTTTGGCAAAACTGTTCTATATTTATTTCATTGTTATTAACATTTTCATCATTCTAACGATTATTCAGTACATACCAGCTGTCTCCAATGAAACATGCAGGAGATGAAAAATCTTTGGGTGGGTTGGTGTGTTTCAAATTGTTAGTGTATTATTCATTGGTATATTAATATTGCATGGGCTGTATTTTTATATGCAATTTAAAGAACAGGTAGCTTGAAATGGGACTGAGACAATATTATTGGATCAATCAGAAGCTCTGGCTTTCACTCAGAGCTTTTAAATGATCGCTCTGATCTGCTGGGTGAGAGAATATGTTGTCAGAAACGTGATGCATCTGCAGGGGGATGTTCGCAGGAAGGACCTCTCAGCCTACCAAGAGTGGGACTATTAAAGTAAATGCTTTCTTTCCACCATGCAGACTCAGAGGAATTGGGTCTGGTGGATGGTTAAGGCATCCTCGCAGGGAGCTGTCTTGGGCCTGATTGTCACAGAAAAGGGAGGTAGATACAGAGACTGCCCTGTGGTCTCTGCCTTGGCTTTTTAAAGCCGCTCCCTTGTGGAGAACACAAAGCACTTGCGCATTTTTATGCAAATCCCCATCTTTAAGAAATGAAACATAGTGTGTATGCTAGTTCCACTCTGAGAGATCGGGAGAGGCAAGCCCTACCTGTATTTATGCAGCTCCCAGGGAAAGGCCTGCTTCATGCTGACCGTCAAAGGGCTGCTACATGTTGACCCATCTCTAGGCACTATTTTACTGAAAGTTATCACCAGACTCTTTAGAGTAAGCAGTACTGTAGCATCGCGCTATTTTTTTAAGATGCCAATGTTGAGGTTAGAACCATCTGGCACTTGTCTTTGTTCTCATGCTCTGTTCTTCCCACTTAAACATGCTTCATGGAGGCCCCCTCGCTATTAGTTACCCCACTGCAGTTTCAGTCAAAAGACTGCTCATYGCCCCGACACTGGAATCTAGACTGCTGTGTTGGAAGAAGTTTGGAGTAGAGAGTTCTTGGTGGAGTCTCAGCTGAGAGGCCCCCAACAGGTCTGCCTCCACTCCTTCTGATGTGACTTTTGGGAGTCAGAAACTCAAAGAAGTTCAGAGTAGCAGTGAGGAACTTCATTCCAGAATGTATGTTAAATAAACGAAGGGTTTTAAGGATACAGGAGAGATGCAGGCCAAACAAATGACAGGACTGTATATGCTATAAACTAGACGATAGAGATGAGTACTTTTAGAATTAGCTTGACATAGACAGCTTTACTAAACAAATCTGTTAAGTTCTGGATACCTGTGGACTATAGAGGGGAACTCCCAAAAACCTACCCAGAGAACCCTATGCATTTATCCGAATGAGAGATCTAACTAAATGCTTGCTTTGACGAGCTGGATGTGGGGGATAGGGAAGATAGCTCAGTCTATTAAGTGATAGTCTAACAAGCATAAGGCCCTGAGTTCAATCCCCAGAACCTGCATAACAAAAATCTTGGCATAGTGGTATGTGTTTGCAATCCCAGCACTGGGAAGCAGAAACAGGTAGATCCCTGAGGCTCACTGGTCAATGATCCTTGTCTACTCAGTGAACGCCAGGCCAGTGACAGATCCCATCTCAAAAACAAGAAAGTAGATATCACCTGAGAAGTGATACCCAAGTCGCATGCATACACCACCACCACCACCCCACACACAGGCACACAGACACACACAGAGGAACATACACAGAGGATCACCACCCCACACACAGACACACAGACACACACAGATGAACATATACAGAGGATCACCACCCCACACACAGACACACAGACACACACAGATGAACGTACACAGAGGACCACCATCCCACACACAGACACACAGACACACACAGATGAACATACACAGAGGACCACCACCCCACAGACACACAGACACACACAGATGAACATACACAGAGGATCACCACCCCACAGACACACAGACACACACAGATGAACGTACACAGAGGATCACCACCCCACACACAGACACACAGACACACACAGATGAACGTACNCACCACCCCACAGACACACAGACACACACAGATGAACGTACACAGAGGATCACCACCCCACACACAGACACACAGACACACACAGATGAACGTACACAGAGGACCACCACCCCACAGACACACAGATACACACAGATGAATGTACACAGAGGACCACCACCCCACAGACACACAGACACACACAGATGAATGTACACAGAGGATCACCACCCCACACACAGACACACAGACACACACAGTTGAACGTACACAGAGGACCACCACCCCACACACAGA
>BDUI01000446.1:177835-198977 GCA_002335545.1 Apodemus speciosus | reverse complement strand
GTGGTAGGAGATGTACATGATCAACTCTTGAGTATTTCTCACAGAGCAGGCTTTATCCACAGCTCGTGCTTCAGCCTTACCACAGCCCTACAAATAGGTACAGCAGGAAGAGAAGGTCCTAGGATCTGCCCTACTTTGCAGAACAGAATCCTGTGGCTCGCAGTGGTTAAATAATCTGTGCATGTTTTCATAGTCAAACTGAACTCCAGCATAGAGTCCTGAACACCGCTTTAATCCTCATAGTAAAGACCTATGTGATAATCAATGGCCCTCGCCCCTTCAATGCCACTGGAAGATTGGTTCAAAGTTCTCTTTTAACTCTTGCCAGAAGCCCAATACTTTCACTGAGATTTATGGCTGTGCATTGTCTTTGGTGCCACTTTGGTCTCTCAGAAAGACCACCTTATAGGTCCAAGGGACAGCTCAGCTAGTAAGCACCCTTGTAACTAAGATGATGAGCTGTTTACCCCCCTCCCCAAAATCCACATGGTAAAAGGAGAGAACCGCCTCCTAAAAATTGTCCTCTGACTTCCACACACAAGCTGTGGCATACAYGACCCCTTCGTATACAAAATAAATACATAAGATGTGAAGAAAACCCACATCTCATCTAACTATTCATTTCTGTGGAAATGCTTGTCTCTGGGTCTCTTGGCAAGCAGCAAACTAGTTTCCAGAGCTTTTCTGGGCTGGAGGTAGCATGGGGCAGGCAGAGTGAAGTGAATGTGTCATAGTACRAGTTTCCCCTGAGTTTTCTGTAATTCTATGGCTCAGTRAGAGGTGTTTGCATATCTGYGTCTGTACAGAGAAAGCTCAGTCTCCCATCTGGGAAAAGCACACATCAGTGTGTCAGCAGCCTCAGAAGCCAGCAGCCTGACTCCTTCAGCAGTCAGCCAGGTGGCAAGAGCTGCGCTTGAACTTCCGCTGCAAACCCTTGCATTGGCTGAGACCAGTCTCTATTGTGGTCTGGAGCTTTGTTCATGACCATGGCTGCAAGCTTAAGATTTCGTTGAAGCATTTTTCATAATCTTAAAACATCAGTTCTCGACCTTCCTATGCTGTGACCCTTTAACGTAGTGCCTCATGTTGCAGTAACCCCCACCCTAAAATGATTTTCAACGCTACATCAYAACTGTAATTTTGCTACTGTTATGAGTCATAACATAAATGTCTGATTTTCAGGATAGCTAGTATGTAAACCCTGTGAAATGCTTGTTTGACCCCCTCAAAAGGGGTTGAGACCCACAGGTTTAGAACCATGTCTTAAAACATCACACAAATGCCAACAACATCATAGACCATGTCATTGTTTAGATATAAAAATAATGCTAATTACTTGTCAACAAATTTATTTTATTTTTGCCTTATCTGATTCAGGGTAACTAAAGAGACAGAGATAGAGATAGAGATAGAGATAGAGATAGAGATAGAGATAGAGNTATATATATATATATATATATATTCAAAATCCCAGATTACACACAAGATCAATACTAAAGGAACCTGCTACATGCCCTTATGTGAGAAAAAGTGTTCCTAATGAAAGAGGAAATTATAAATGTTTTGAATTGAAAAGTCTTGAAAATAAGATATTTCAAAGATTCTATGGTATAGTTAGCATTGCATCTATAGGCAACTGTGTATTATTTTATTCAGRTGTCCATAGAGAAAGGTTATTGTTAATTTAAGCATTTGAATTGATCATTTACAAAGGAAAAATTATTAAAGTTATTACTAGGAGAATTACAAGTTCAAGGCCTGACTTAACAACTTACTAAGAATCTGACCCCATCCCACCCACAAAAAGAGCTGAGTATGTGGCACATTGGTAGAACACTTGCCTAGTATGTGCAAAGTCCTGGAGTTAATAGCAGGCATAAAGGGGAAAGGGAAATGGGGAATAGGAGGAGATACAGGAGGAAAAGGAARAGGAACAGGAAAGAAGAAGGGGAGCAGAAGGAGAAACAGAAAGAGAAGAAAAAGAAGGAGGAGTAAGGAGCAGGAGGGGGAGCAGGGGGAGGAGGAAGATGCACCTGTGTTGATAATTGAAGCAGCATCAGTTTACCACAAAAAAGGAGTAGTAAAGCAAGGACAAAGATAAAGTAGCAAACGAACAACATCAGTCTTATAAATATGCCCTAAACACAGATATCAAAAGGATAAGTGGTTAAAAATATATTATAATTACCTTACCTTAATGGCAAAAGTATCAATTATATGTGAAATATAAAATTATAAAATCACTTCAAAGGAAAACAAAAACAAGAATGAACATCTATTTAAAGAAATCAAAATCATACTTAAGCCATCATTCATACATTTTTATACACACATAACAATTTGAGAATGTCAATGAGTCATCCCATATATAGAATATCCTACTAAAGGCAAATAAAACAATTCATAAAATGATGGGCTAGAGAGCTGGCTCAGTGGTAAAGAGCACTGGCTGCTCTTCCAAAAGATCGAGGGTGGATTTCCAGCATCCAAATGGCAGCTCACAAACCTTAATAAAGTTCTCTGRCCTCTGAGGGCACAAGACACACATGTGGTGCAGACATACACACAGAAAAAGGACTTATCCATAGATAAATAAAATAATAAAAAGTAACTGAAAAGTATTGAAAGAAGCTAATTAACTACTTACCTAAATTTGATCACTATTTCAGAGTAAAAGGAAACTACAGACAAAACTTACTATTAAATAGACATATAAAATTATTCATGTAAGCAGCAAACAAGATTGATATTTTGATTAGAATGAAATGGAACCTCAATATTGGTTTACTTTGTCTTTTYCTTGTGGCTAGTGAGCTTGAGCACTTCTACACACATTTGCTGGCCATTTGTGCTTTATTTTTTGTGAACTGTATGCTCATTACACTCCCTCATTTATTGACTGAGTTGACTGATTTTACTTAGTTGTTTTAGTTCCTGTATATTCTAGGTATTAATCTGCTGCCATGGATAGCAAATCTTTTCCTAAGTGGGCAAGAGATTTGAAATGGCACTTCAATGAGGGATGAGAGCCAGTCGACTAGTAAGTATTGATCAAGGCATGCAAAATTTTAAAAATTTATAGATCTAAGAGTAAGACAGAAGAGAAATCCCACATGGGAGCTGCAAAGGGGAAGGGGTCAGGACAAAAAAGTAGAAACTGCTCAGAGGGGAGGAAAGGGAATGAAAAAAGTTGACAGAAAAGCAAAAAGAATTGAGAATCAGAAAGGCGGCTCAAAGAAAAGTAGAAAGCCAACCGAAGTTCAAACATGGCTCCCTGGAGGGGTACTAGGAAGTATCCAGAATCAGATTCCCCTAGCACGAGATAGGGWAAGGGAGGCCAGGTAGCCCCAGTGGCAGTGTTAGACCATCAATATTCATCTCACAAAAAAATGCAAATATAAGCTGTAAGTCTAGTGCAGTAATTTGCTTTGAAAGTGATTCCTCTTGAAACACAAGCTGGTTTTAGAGAAGAAATTACTGCATTATGTCACAGATCAGAACTGTCTGATTAGAAACCATCTTGAGGAAGGANAGATCACATAAGAATGTTCTGGAGAGCAACAGGGTGAACACTGCTCTACGTGCTTCTTATCCAGCTGAGATATCCTAAGGACCTGAAGGCAGCCTGGGCAGACTAGCTCACTAATGCCAGCACTATCCTTTAATCCCCGATGAGCTGAAGAAAAGGCCACCATCTCCTCACAGGCAGACTGGTCCCCAGATCCCTGAATCCTGCAGTGGGGTCAATGCTGGCACTGAAACAGAGTCAGGTTAATAAGGAGAGAATGATGGCTGACATCCACCACAGGGACTTCTAGTCACAGGACGTGATTTGTCTCATTCCACTTTCACCATTCCGTCCCTGGGTGTCCACCTTCAGATTTAGTTTGTACATGAGAAAATTGGGGCTTGGTAAAGCATTTGATCAGCTAGAAAACTTAGCTTCTCTGGAATGAGATCCAATATTATTGATGACAAAAGCCTATGTCCACATTCGAACATGCGACTCAGAGATTCAACTCAGGTATATTATTTGCTAAATACTAAGGATATGAAGTCCAAGAGAGATGAAAACTGTCTCGGCAAGGTGCACAGGATTTGAATTCTATTTTAGGAGAAACTTAGCCAAGGGTTAGAGATTTCTGGAAACTCACAGCAGGACAATGAAGAAAGACAGCTGACTTGGCCATTGAAGAGGAGTGGACTCTACTTCCTGCCCTCTGTGTGATGGAGAAAAGAGCCATTCCCTGGGTCTCACTGACTTAGAATTTTGAAACTAAATTGTTTGTGTTTGATGCCTTGGTTTCCTCACTGGTAAATGAGAGTTTTAATAGTGTCTATCTTACCAGGCTACAGTGAGCATTAGGTGAGTTAGTAAATCAATAACTATTGTCAGTCATTCAATGAGTCATTAGTCATTGTTATTCATTAAGTGAGCTATCACGCAGTTGTTAGGACAGTGCCTGGCACACGGTTATCATTCCATTCCTATGAGATCCTTGTGTTCACAATATTGTTATCATTAGAAACTGGAGCTTGAGTGGGAATGTCTCCACATTCCCTACACCAATGCAATTATCCAGTCTCACTGCCTCAAAGTGCCTTTGAAAACCCAGGCAGGTTCCTGAGGCATGCCTAATGTGTGACCAAAGAGTCTAAAAAGTGCCAGAATGGGACTGGAGAGATGGAGACTATGAGACCTGAGTTGGGATCCAGACTAGAATAAGAACTAGGCGTGGTGCTAGGCATCTGAAACCCTGGTGCTGAGAAGACAAAGAAAACCAGATCCCCTCAGCCCACTTGCCAAGCAGTCTAGGTAATGGGTGATCTCCAGGAGATAATGTAGCCATCAGTGATCTCCTTGCACAATAGAGGCAGATCTTCAACATCCACCTCACGCCAACCTCCAGCCTCTGCATGGGCATACAGATGTGAACTCACAAACACATAAATACACCACACACATATAGAGTGCATCAGAGGGAGGCTGGGGGTAAAGTTCCAGAATCAAACCAGCCCCCCTCCGTGTTCTTGTTCTACCTCCCCCACGAATTCCATCTTAMCCCCTACCATCCTATCCTAAGATGCTCTTGAGATAGATAATATATTTGACAGGTTTTGTCCCCCCCCCCCCAGAGAAAACACAGAGTCAAGCATCCAGGATGCTTACAGTCCTTCTTTGTCATGTGACTTGGTACAAGGACAGCCTCAAAACACTGAAGAAGTTACAGTGAGTGCTGGCTGAGTGGAGTGTGCAGGGAGGGGTTCCAATGACATCTATTTCCTCTGTCCTGGTAACGTGCTAATGAGCTGGAGAGCTCTGACTAAATTGCCATTTCCCAAAATGAGTTAATTAATAAACTGATTTTGGGATGTTTAACAAGGGGGGGGCATGGTTAACATGATTTTAATGGGAAAGCGTCAGCGAAGCACAAACTCATTAGTGCAAAACTATTTCCTGCCCCAGCTGGCTTGTCACATACTACTTTTTATGAAGGAAGCTGGAAAAGCCAAACTGATAAGAATTGGGCTGTGAGTCGTCCAGAGTCCCTAAGAATAACACCCAATGAAAAGGAGTCCTTAACGGCCATGGCAGAGTCCAGCAGTACCCCTCCCAAGTGAGGTCTGCTCACRTCTCCTTGGTTCCATTCATTTGTCGGTTGCTAATATGCATGCTTAATACGTAGGTTAATTAAGCCCTGTGTTATTATCAAAGAACAGAAATAGAATCTTATATAAACTAGCTGAGATAGCTCCCAAATATGATAAAATAATAGCTGTAGTGATGAGTACTATTATCATGAATGGTATTTACAATGTACTTCTTTTCCTTGTCTGTAAAAAGAAATCCTAACATTATTGTAACCTGAAAAGTCATCACGAGATTGAGGATTGATCCTTTAAATCAGTCATTCTCTGAACGTCTGCCCTGTGCCAACTAACATGCTAGTAGATTCCTTTGGGATGAATAGTATTTCAAGATTATGAAATTGAGACTTAAATGAATAAGGCAGATTCATATATACAAAAGTATTTAATAAAGCTAAATGTGCACATATCACATCAATGTCTTCTGAGTTATCTTAGGATATAGGGCAGCCAAGTGTTGCTACCCATTTCCCTGATGTAAATGTAAAGGACTGATGGTGATGTGACAAGCCTGAGGATGGTATGACTTGCCCACTGTGTTAAGTCCTTTTTCCTTGACTGTCACCACATGCCTTCCAGAAGCAAATTAAAAAAAGATCCATTATAGATCATAGTTTCAATACGTCATGACTGGGAAGGCTCTGTAAAGTTCCTAGTGGGCAGAGCATGTGCCAAGGCTCCTCAAATCTAGGTAGATGGGGAAGCTGAGGGCTTGTATCTGAGGCAAGATCAGGTTATAATCTCTGAAGGCCAACATCCGCTGGCCCACCATTACCAGCTGTGCTACTGTCTTAGTCAGGGTTTCGATTCCTGCACAAACATCATGACCAAGAAGCAAGTTAGGGAGGAAATGGTTTATTCACCTTACACTTCCACATTGCTGTTCACCACCGAAGGAAGTCAGGACTGGAACTCAAGCAGGTCATGAAGCAGGAGCTGATGCAGAGGCCGTGGAGGGATGTTCCTTACTGGCTTGCTTCTCCTGCCTTGCTCAGCTTGCTTTCTTATAGAACCCAAGACTACTAACCCAGGGATGGCACAGCCCACAAGGGGCCCTCCCAACTTGATCAATAATTGAGAAAATGCCTTANAAAAAAAAAGAAACAAAAACAAACAAAAAAAACTAAGCAAACAAAATGTCAACCCCAAATGGATAAAAATTATAGAGATCCATTCTATAATCAACAGAAGGGGAAAAAATCTATCAAGACCCAAATGGGAATATAGATGTGCAAAATGTCAGATCACCCAACTTCATTAAACAAAAATAAAATACAGAAAATGAAAGAGCAAGGTCTCAAGAATATCATATTTAGTAATTTCAATATCCATCCCTCACAAATAGATATATCATGTTGACAAAAACATTCAACAAAGAAACATGAATGTTACATTATAATATGGATTTAAATGATTTTAAACAGCAACAGAATATTCCATCCAAAAGAATCAAAATTCATATGCCTTTCCAAAGTAAATCAATTTTGGTCCATAAAGCAGGTCCTTTTTATGCACATTTGCATATAATTTTAATTTTAGAGTCTGCATATGAGAGAAAACACATGGTATTTGCTTTTCTGAAWCTGGATCATTATGCCTAACATAATGATTGCCAGTTGTATCCAATTTGATGACAATGTCACTATTTCCTTCGCTTTGTGTTTGCATCAAAATCTAGTCTGTGTATGTATCACATGTTCGTTCATTCATCTGCTGAAGGGCATCAAGAATGCTTACACTTCGCAGCATTTTAAGTAATGCAGCAATGAACAGGACGGGCATTCATCTGGGCGGCATGCTGATTTAGAGTCCAGGACTGATACTGCTTGTTTGGAGAAGTATTCTAGTTTATTTTTATTACTCTTTTAATGTGTTTTCTGGAGTATTTATCAATTTAAATTTTATGTATATGGGTGTCTTCCCTTCATGTATGTGCACTATGGATATGCAATGCCTGTGCAGACTAGAAGAGAGTGTAAGATCAAATGGAAGTGGAGTTACAGACAGTGAGTTCTGAGAATGAAGCCTAGGTCTTCTACTAGAGCATTGCATGCCCTGAACCCTTGAGCTATCGCTCCAGCCCCTTTTCAAGTGTGTGAGTGTGGGTGGAATATATGTCTATGTATAGTCATAGACATGGTACTGACTCTATTGAATTCCAGAGATTGTCACATTTAGGTTAGTCAGAACTGTTAGCAGTTCTCCCTCCTCCCTTCTATACTCCTCTGCATTTTCCTCCTTAGTGACTTGGCCGGCCTTTGATGAGATGACCAGGATGACTTACCAAAAGCATGGCTTCTGCGTGTCCTTTTGAATCCTATCAAGGTTCCTGGTCACCTAAAAGGCAAAACGAGAAGCCGAATTATCTGAATGAAAACTATTGAGTCAAAATGCAGATCTTTTTTTTTCTGTTAACACTCAAGCAAAGACTAATATCTTTCTCTCTCTCTCTTTCTCTCTGTCTGTCTGTCTTATCTCTATCTCTCTCAGTCTCTGTCTCAGAGTCTTTCATACACACACACACACACACACACACACACACACACACACACACACACACACAATTAAATGTTCATTTGGCCTGAATGGAACATTCTTTTTTCTGTTATTTTCCAGTTAAACTTTGTTTTGGAACCAATTCAGAAAGATTCTCAATCTCAAATAATGAAATTTTTACCTTCCTAAGAAAGTAATTAAGTAGCAATTAGAACATGAAACATTTACTTAAAATCTATGAGGCTTGCTTCATTATTATGTCCAGCTTAATTGAAAGGAATTAGCCTTTAAATTAAGTCCAAAGATAATTTCTGTAATACCTAGGAATTTTTGTAATCAAGTAGAGAATTTCCATTACTTCTGTGAAATATTTATCTAATTATTTTAGACTATACTAAAATGTCTACATTCTTTCAAACAAAGTAAAAGAAAACAAGTATGGAGAATGTATTATAGTCTGAAATTCAAACTTATCACTGCGGAGAATGAGACTGTGTCTCAGAAACTAGAGAGCTAACCCAGCATTCAAGAGGCCATGGGTTCAAGCCTCAGGATTGCAGATACTGACTGTAGTAGCCTATGTCTGAAGAAAGGAAAAGAAAGAACAAAACAAGAGAGAGAGAAACTGATGATAGATATTACTGCACATACTTAATTTATGTTGCAGTGAATTAGTTAAACTATTAGACAAAGACAGAAGGATATTTGGAGTTCACTGACCGGTGGGCCTGTAACCAAACCAAACTGATGAGCTCAGAGTTCAGTGAGACAGCCTTCATCAAAATATAGGTAGATGGAGATCAGTCGAGGAAGACACCTGATTTCAGTCTCTGGACTTCGCATGCACAAATGCTGGCTCCTAGACAAACAGGTAACTAACTGGTGGTATTGTAAAAATCCCTATTGGTTAGATTATTAGAACAAAGTTCAAGTGGATACAAATATTATTATGCTAAATTAACTTGTCATGAGTTATTTCAGTTTTTAGTTTATACTCTAATTATTCTTCATTCTGTGTCACTTTTAAACTTCAAATCTAACATTCTATCACTTGATGTTATTTCCCATTTAAAAAATCTAATAATTTTGTGAACTTCTTTTTATTTCTACATATATGTGACTGTTTTATTCATCTGTAATATACAGGGACATCTCAACAAATAAGGAGCATTTTCATATATTTAATTTCACAGCTCATTTGATACTGTGTGTACTGACTATTCTATAGTGTAGCAAAAGATACAGTTCATCTCAAACTATTTAAATGCTATCAGTTATAGCTTTTTACCATATTTCTTACTTTTGCTATAAGTTTAAGTGTCTTGCAATGTCCTGCCTACAAATGTGGTAAATTGTTGGAGGAAGTGCTAGATAGAGAAATAGGTGAGGGAATAAATTCTCTTGTACTGTTCAGTGTTTTATCTCATCTATAAGAAGTAAGTGCAATGCAGATACAGTTCTGATCCTTTTTAAAATTTAATATAATTTTCTTTTTACTTATTCACTTTACATCCTGCTCATTATTCCCCCCCCCCGTTACCTCCTCCCATAAACCTTCCCCCATCCCCTCTTCTCCTCTGAGGGGGTGGAGCCCCCTAGGTATCTCCTCACCCTGGCACTTCATGTCTCTGCAAGCATAAGTGCTTCCTCTCCCACTAAAGTCAGACAAAGCAGCCCAGCTAGAAGAACATAACTTACATACAAGCAACAACTTTTGGGATAGACTTCACTCCAGTTGTTGGGACCCACATGAAGACCAAGCTACATATCTGCTACATATATGCAGGAAGTCCTAAGTCCAGCCTGTGTGTGTTCTTTGGTTGGTGGTTCAGATACTGAGAGCCCCAAGGGTCTAGGTTATAACCAGCCCAGCTTGAGATCCATGCCATGGGCAAGCACCAATCTCTGACACTATCAATGATAGTCTGTTATGCTTGCAGACAAGAATCATGTTGTCCTCTGAGAGGCTCCACTCAGCATCTGAMTCTGACAGACACAGACACCCACAGCCAAACAGAGGATAGGGAGGATAGGAAGAATAGAAGGAAGGATTGCTGGCCCTGAGTGGAATAGGTCCTCCACAGGAAGACCAACAGAGACAGTTCTACTCTGAATAGAGCAGTTGTTGAGTGCAATGGACAGTTACTTGAAACATGTGACTGTATTTGATAAAAGGGTTTCTAATCTTTAAACTTAAAGTCAAGAGGCAGTGCTGACAAATATTGCCAAGGACATTATTCACTTTCTGTTTGTGTGATAAGATCTGTATAGCGTTTCATAAAGCAATTCTTCTCTTTGAAGCACAGGAAATTTGATCTCATTTGTCCCACAAATTAACAAGTTGCCCATCTAACTCAAAAATAAATATTTTGGCATCCTCTATATACAGACTACCTCAACCACCTCTGTCTTGCTTTTTGAGTCACCTGCATGTGACCAGCTCTTCTCACATGAAATACATGTAAATACTAAGCTTCAACATATATTTCTCCAGAGGCTAAAGAGTAGGAAATTTAGCTCCACTTTCACCTCTCTCATCCTAAATCTGAGTTTTCACAATGGTATATTTGCTTTCATTTCCCCCTACCATTGTCCAGTGCTACAAGCACCAGAGCTTACTTGGTGTGGGAGAAAATTGAAATTCCCAAGCAGTGTATCAACATGGCAAATCTCAAGGATAGTTCTGCATGCTCCATTCGCCTTGTATTTGATATTCCTATGGCAATATGCAACACAAACATTCATTATGCAACACACAGACACAGACACACACACACACACACACACACACTCACATAGTGGTATGTGATGCTCAATATTGATTTTTAATCTGACAGGATGTTCAGCTTAGAGTCAAATTTCTGAACATGACTCTAAAGAATTACCTAGATTAAATCATCTAGCTTAGATTACATGAGAGGAACTACTTTACCTACGGATAGTACCTTACAATGGCCTGTGGTCTAGGATTGCATTAGAAGGAAACTGTTGGCCGATCACCAGGATTTACCACTTTCTGCTTCCCAACTGTGGGACCAATGTGACCAGCTCCTTCCTCATCCTGCTGCCGTATCTTTCCTCTCAGACATTTTGTCACAGCAATGAGCCACATAGCTCATAAAGTGTCTAAAATTTTCCATGCATAAAATAAAAATGTTAAAAATGCCTCAGAGGATGGTAATTAGGACATTTTTAAAAATCTTGTATAAATTCATCAGAAAGCTATTGGCTTAAGGTCTCCAAATGACACCTATTATAAGTTTTAAAAGGACAAAATTAATAAGCATGGGTGTACCTTAATAACAATTACCACAGGACATGTTCATCAACCAGCTGTACCTCCACGGTGACTTTCCTATGTTGAATTCTCATCTTCATTAAWCCCACAGGCCATTCTGAGGGACATTTACTGTGTCAGTGATATAATTTTTAAAATGTGTGCTACCTATACAAAATCTTCTCATAAAAAGTCACACTCAATAATAATTTAGCCTAAACCTACATTGTACTTGGAGTGTGCTCATCATGCAAAATGAGAAGCTTAAAGAACTGGGAACTTTGCATTACATGTGATATCCAATGACCAGATTATTTTTTAATGGGAATTGTTCAGATGGAAAGTTTATAACTTGAGGTGATGGTGAAGGATGCAGATACTGCGAAATGATCACTATGGTGAAGCTAATTAACAAATCCACCACCTAAGACAGCTACATTTCTGTCATCTTGATCTGTAGGAAAGAACTGAATGCATAAGATTACTCTTAGCAGTTTTAAACATGTGATATGACACTGTTGACTTACTTTTAAGGCTATAAACTTTATCTCCAGAAAATATAATGTATAAATTGATATATAACTAGCTCATAGATAGATGTAGATAGATAGATAGATAGATAGATAGATAGATAGATAGATAGATAGATAGATAGATAGAAATTAAATCAGAAAGAGAAACGATGAATGCGAATAGGGACAAGTACAAAGGGGAAGTTTATAAATTGTTAGTGGGAATGTAAATGGGATGTCTATTATTGAAAACACCATTAATATTCTTGCCAAAGCAGTGAAAATTGACATGCTATATAATCCAACAATATTACTTCTGGGGTTGTATCCAAAGTAAATAAATTGTGAATCTGAAAAGATAATCATACCCCATAGTCCCCACACTCTGTGGGCAATATTCTGGATATGCAAACAAACTAAATGTAAAACAGGCAAATGAATAATTAATATGTGTGTGAATGTGGATGTGCATTTGTGTGTATGCATGTGTACACATGCATGTATGACACATGGGTTTGCATAATACATATGGGTATATATGTGTGTCTTAGAATACTCTTCAGGAATCAAAATGAAATCATAGCATCTGCTAAAAGTTGGGTGAATCCTCTGCTAAGCAAAATCAACCCAATATAGACAATCAAACAATGCATGGTCTCACATATAGAATCTAAGAGAGTCAAGCTAATAGTTTTAGACAATAGAGTGATGTTTTCCAGGGTTGTAAGAGAAGAAAATGTTATGATATTGGTCAAAGGAGATAAAATTTCCACTCTACAAGATATCATGTTTTTATTATATTGTATTCTTTGATCAAAATGAAATATTTAAAATAGATGATAGTATACAAGTACATAGAGTCATGTTAGATCCTCCACAACTGATCAAATTTATTTAAATATGAACTATTGGCCATCTGCACAGGTCAAAGAGTTTCGCTCCAGCTGAAGGGGTTTGTAGCCTCATGGGAAGAGCAATGATGTCAGCCAACCAGACCCCCCAGGGCTCCCAGAGACTAATCCGTCAACCGAGATATACACATGGTTCCAGCCACATTTGTGGCAGAGGAATGCCTTGTCTGGCAGCAGTGGGAGAAGAGGTCCTTGGGCCTTTGAAGGCTGGATAGATGCCCCAGCATGGAGAAATCAAGGGGGATAGGTGGGAGTGGGTTGGGCATCCTCATGGAGGCAGGGGGAGGGAGGATGGGTTAGGAGATTTCTGGGAGAGGGGGACTGGGAAAGGGAATAACAGTTGAAATGTAAATAAAGAATATATTCAATAAAAAAAAGGGTTTCCCTCCAAGGGCTGCCATCACACCATTTTCTTGGAAAATTTTAATTTTAGCCTAAAGAATCAATAATCTCTTCTATTTGATCACTCATTTGCAATTTTGCCCCTTATACTTCCAATGTGTTCCATTTTTATGGATTTGATTGAAAAGTTCTGAAATATTATTTGCCTCCTTTTGTAAGGTCATAAACAGACTCAATCCCAAAATATACTATAGCATACTCCTAGGGCCATGCAGAAAATGGAAACTTCACTTAGGAATGCTGAAATGATGATCAGCATGCGGCCATTTTTAAAGCATGAATGGCTGTGGATTGTCTGGTGATGGAGTTTATGTCATCTACATGTTGTGTATCCTCTCTTGTGATACCTTTAATGGCTCACAATGAGAAGCTTGTGCATTGAGAGATAAAAGTCCTGGGATCACTCTAAGTTGTTCATGGCCATCTTCAGTCATTCAGGATGATTCCACAAAACTATTTTTGACAGAAAATAAAATGGATTATTTTTTAGACAATAGAATCCATCACAGTTTTACTCCTCTCTACTCCTAGTTGCTTCCAATTTTTCCTCTGATCTGGATCCATACCCTTTCTGTCTCTCCTTGTTAAACAATCAGCCATCTAAGGATTACTAACCAAGTAATGTAAATAAAAAAGAAACAAAATGGAATATAATAAAATAACCAAACAAGAGCCAAAGAAAAAGCAAACTAAATGTATAYAGATGCAGACACACACAATCACACACATACACAGAGAGAACTACCTAAAAACTCACTAAAAAAACCCATAATATATACACAAAGAACTTGTTTTGTTTTGTTTTTAAACTTCTCTGACTTAATTAACCTTTTGAGACAAAGAACTTCCAAAGATACCATTGAGTTGTTTTGTTTTTTTTTGTTTGTTTCGTTTTGTGTGTGTGTGTGTGTGTGTGTGTGTGTGTGTGTGTGTGTGTGTGTGTTGGCCATTTACTGCTGGGTATGGAGCCCACACTTGGGCATAGTTTCTTTTTCCAGTAACATTGACTTGAAGAAGATTAAACTTTCATTTGTAAGTGTCTATCAATTGGAGAAAGCTTCCAGGATGGGGCATGTGTCCACTTCTTTCAGCTCTAGTACCTCGGCCTGGTGCAGACTGGTGCAGGGCCTGTGCCTGCTGCCTCGGTTTCTGTGAGCTCATATGTGCACCAGGCCTATTCTACCTCGACACATTGATTCCTTGGTGCCCTCCATCTCCTCTGGATTTTACTCTCTTTCTGCCTCCTCTTCATCAGAGCTATGAGCCCTGAGAGGATGGGTTTGCTGGTGATATTCCTTTTAGGACTGAGTGTTCCAAGGTCTCCCATTCTCTGCATGTGTACCAATGTACTCTGCAATCTCTGTTCCAATGTACTTCAGGAGGAAACTTCTTTGATGATGACTGAGCAAAGCACGGATCTATGACTATAGCAGACTCTTGTCATTTTATTGTTGCACTCCTTTAGTAGTACAGTAGAATTTTGTTTTCCCAAAGTTCCCGGGCTATCCAGTCTCAGGTTCTTAGCCATCCAAGCACTGTTGGGTATGGGTTCCGTCTCACAGGACAAGCCTTGACTCAGATCAGATATTGGTTGGTTATTCCCATAAACTTGGTACCACCATTGCACCAGTGTATCTTGCAGGCAGAACACCAATATAGATCAATGGATTTCTAGCTGAGTTGATGCTTATCTTTCTCCTTTAGTAGTGTGCAGAGCATCTTTCAGTATGAAGAATACTAGCTTTTAGTGGTAAAGGCACTACGTAGGCACCAGGTTAACTTCTCTCTATGTTCAATGAGTCATGTAGGTGTTGTTTTCAGCATAGGGCTTTACTATACTCTCTGGAAGAAACACCAATACATACAGTAATTTTTTTCATTTAAAAAAAGTCAGAGAACATTGTTTTATATTTTTGAGCTTGCCTAACATGATTAGGATTGCCTCAAAGCTTTTAGGACATATAGGTGAGCAGACATAATCAGTAGTTTGGTTAGGTAGTCAAACAAGAAGCATTAATTTTCCTGTGTTGATACAGTGTTGTCTTAAATATCCAATATATTGGCAAACATTCATTTCAATAACCCAGAATAATTAGTGTTAGCACTCTCTTTTGTATTTATTGTGTCTCTTCTCTCATATGAGAGTTAAGTGGCTAACATTTATAGTTAATTAACTGGGGTAATTATCTACAGCACTCTGAATACAACTGGAAACTAAAGTATCAAAAATGAAATCTCCTTTCTCTTCTGAAATTTGTAAGCATCTATTATGATTAATGGTGACTTGGCTCTTTTGTTATTGTGTTCTAAAGGCATAAATCCAAGAAAAGAGTCTTTGCAGGAGCAATTGTTTGTATCAAGAGTAACATCCACTGCTCTTTACCTTTTGGGCATTTTGTTTGGTTTTGTATTGTTTTAAAGTGATACGCACTTTTAAGAAACAGTATAAAACTACATACAGAAGCAAAGACTAGACTAGAAGAGGAAGAATAATCAGAATTCAATGTCTACTTGCTTATCTCTGGAATGAACTAGAGGACATAGGCATGGGTGAAGCAGTGCTTGTCCTAGCACTGAATATCAGACTTACAGTATCCAGCACCTGCCTCCCCATCATGTCAAGGACCATTGCCAAATGTGACTGTGGAACTTGGAATGAGAAACTTTACCACATAGGCTCATCTCTTGAAATACTTGGTCCTCAGTTGGTAGCACTGAATGGGGAGACTTAGGAGGTGGAGCCTTAATGGAGGAAGCATGTAATTGAGGATGGCCTCCTGGACTATATAGCTTTCCCATACCTTCAAGTGCTTTCTGCTTTGTACTCACTGCTAAAGATGTGATTATTCATCTGTTTCTGCTACCAGCTGCTATTCTGCCCTGTCATACTGCGTGCTCAGGAATCATAAGCAGCAACAAACTCGTCCTTCTACAGGTTGCTTTGATCATGGTGTTTTACCATAGCAACAGAAAACTAATACAGTGGGGTTCTCTAATTCTCCATTGCTAACTCATGAAAGTTGAGTCACATAATCTTGAAGACTTGGACTTCCAGTATGATCTAGCCAATTACTATCAATGTGCACAATTTGTTGAGGATTGTACAATGAAGAAAAATCATTTACAGGGATATTTAAGGCTATAAGAAGAAGCAGGAAAGAAGTATACTGCGGACAGGATTTCAGCATCCACCAGTGGACAGACAAAGGCATGAAAACAGACAGGGGGAAATGCGGATAAGGAATCTAAGGAAAAGGTGCCAGTACTTAACTGGAGTTCATCTTCTCACATTGACAGTGGTAAACCACTCAGCAGTGTACTGAACTTGGGAAAAATTGGGAAAAAGAAAACACATTTGAATCTTACTGCAATTAACACATGATTCTCAAGAAGGATCTTGTACAGAATCTGATTTCATTTCAATTGAAGATAAATATTTACTAACAAAAGGGCTAGGCTATAGTTCAGTGGTCTGTGTTCCTATGATATGAAAGAGATGGGCGGGAGAAGGTATGAACTCCATTTGTCAGGGAGGCAATGTTTCCTCATCTAATTACATGTCAGGGAATAAATATTACGTTCCCTGCTACCTTCAATATGCTTTTTTTAAAAAAATGCATATGAACGTTGTTCTGCAATGGAAGAGGAACAGATGGGTCTGGAGAAGGATGAAGGACTAAGAGTAGGAAGTAGGGTGACAAAATCTGTGTCACACAAATCTTCCACTGAATCGATTTCTCAGAATCCTTATTTTGGAAATGTGAAGAATCAACGTTATGGAACATGAGGATGGTGAACTTTAAGAATATAATATGTTTTACATTTATTGACAGTAACTCATGAGAAAGTAAGCAAGCAGTTTCTGCATAATGGAAAGAGGTCCCAGAGATGACTAGTGCAGTGACATTTTATAGACTAGGGGAAAACTGGGTAAGGGTTTTGAGGTAGGCTCATCATTATATTCTGTCTACACCAAAGTATGTTTGTCTTCCTAACACAGTCCCTGTACTGAGGCTTCTGGAGCACAAGTTTCGCTGTCCAGATCATCTCTGTCATTTCTAGTCAAAGAATCAGACATCCTTGTGTTTGTGGGCCTTGTCTTTGTCTGCCTGACTGGTCCCTATCTCCTGTTTTCATCAGTACTCTCTAAGTTACAAACATTGCTTATATTCAAAAGATGACACTGCTGTCAACTCCACTCATCATAATTGCAATATAACAATGCTCATACTTGAGATATGAGTCTAGGTGGACTGGTGAATATCTTTTTGAAGCTAATGTTAAATAAAAGCATGTGTGAATTTACTTGGTATCATGGATAAACAAAAAACATCTGAGACAATGCTCAAAGTTTAAAGAAGAGTAAATGTTAAGGTTTCAACATGGGATTGCAATTTATGGATCTAAGCAAAGGTTATGTTTTCTTGCTCTTATAAATGCCAATCAAATTCAATATTTGGACGGGAAGGGCAGCCTCATATTCTTCGTTTTTTTAGTTATTATTCCTATAGTATCCAAAATCACACAAGTTCATAATCAAAGAAATAAAGCATTAAATGCCCAGTGGTGTATACATACGAAAAGCAATGGTTTCATTTTCAATGACTACATATAAACAAAAGGAATGATTTTTATTGTGTGATTTGTTATGTGATGTTTATTTAAGTCAAAGAGAGTTATGAGATGTGTTTCTTTGTAATATAATAGTATCTGATTAGAGAAAATTACTTGGTTGATTTTCCCAGTGAAAGGACAAAGGAAGCTGATTATCCTCTCCTTAGATTAGTAAATTAAAACAGCTAAATGCTATAGAGACTGAGGTAATGTCTTGAGTGAATTAATGGCTAAGAAAATCAATATGCTATAACTTTCCAAGTGGTGGCAAGATGTAATTTAAAGCTACAGAAGAACCAAGTTGCTGTGCGTAGAATTTTTTTCAGAACAAGAATGCTCCTGAAATATTCATTTCACATTTTCCCATCTCATTATTTAATAGTTGTAAACCAATATAATGGTACTTCATCTAATTGCAGTAGATGTTTTTCATATACTGTACTATCACAGAAATGAGCATTCTGGAATGTTGCCTAGAAAGTTTGTGGTAACAAACAAAACAATGAAAATGTCTTTGCAGTAAGTTCAGAAGTGGATATAGATTAATTTTTAGGGGAAAATAGCATTACAACTGGACAAAATGATTATATTTGATCAATAACACTACAGTAACATTTATATGAATAAGATCTATCATAACAATCCAGGGAAATAAGTGTTTATCTATAGTGAGTCCATAAGAAATAAATCTATGAGAATGTTTTATATGATAATTATGATTTTATAAAGTAAATAGAGTAGACACTGAGAAGTTTCCATTTTGCATAACCTCTTACTGACTTACAGTTTTTTTGCTTCATAAGAAACATTTTCCTTCTTACCTAAGATCTTTCATGAGTTTAAGTGTGTACTCAAATGCTATACACTAATGCAGTGATGCTCCCCTCAAATATCTAAGATTTCTTTTTTTATTTCAGCAGCAATGATTGAGTCAGGAAGAGAAAGGATAGTACAGAACAAAGAAAGCACTGTTGTTTGTCTAAAACAGCTCATCTTCCTTACTTTATACACTCATCACCAGCAACTCAAACACTCTAGGACATGACTTTATTTTTTCAACCTATGATGGTATTCATTCATAAAATGCAGGAGAAACCCTATATTTTTGTGTTATTCATTGATATATAAATAGACTAAAACCCCTAGGGTAGTACATAAAATAGGTAAACAGGTTATGGAAAACAAGAGAACATGAACTACAGGTCTCAAACTCTATCTAATAACATTATTAACGTTGGCATTGGTGGAAGTTAGTGGCCTGTTAAATTAATGCAACCTAAAAGGTCACAATTATCAGATGGAAAGGTGAACAAAAAATAACTATTAAAAAGAGGGACAAAGATATTCCAAGATAATTTGTAATTGTGCTTCAAATCTGCAAGGTAGTATCCCTTCCAAACTCACTGAAATTCAATCAGCCAGCCTTTGTAGGAGGTACAGTGCAACTTCTTTTCAGTGCGGTTTACTTGCCATATATGATTATTCTTTTTAAAAGAATGCATTCGCTTCTGCAATTCTCATTCCAGAGATGTGAAGGGACACTTTCTTACACACACACACACACACACACACACACACACACAGAGAGAGAGAGAGAGAGAGAGAGGGAGGGAGGGAGGGAGGGAGATCTTAATTGTGCGTATGTCTGTGTGTGTGGGTAAGAGCAGGGGTACAGGAGTCCTGAAACTAGAGGTGTCTTATTCCCTGGAGCTGGAGTTAATAAGTTGTTGGTATCTGCCTCATGTGCTTACAGGTAACTGAACTCTGATCCTCTGTAATAATAGCAAGAAAATAAAAAAGCAGTATAAACTCTTAACCACTGAGACACCTCTCCAATGGGGCTGAATGGATGATTCTTTTAAAGTATACTGAAAATATGATAACAATGATAAGAACAACTATTCAAAACACCTCAAATAGAACTCAGGATTATTGCAATATCATTTGAACTCAACTCATTTGAACTAAAAGGCAGGAAGGTTTTTTAAAGGCTCTGAAAGGCTCTGGCAGAAAGGTACTGAAAGACTAGAGGTGGAAGGGTTGTCACAGTGATGAAGCTGTGTGTGCTAATTGGCCCCTCGCTTACCACAGAGACTGAAAGACAAGGGCTCTCTATCATTCTTGATGATTCCATTTAAAAAGGAAGACCCATGGGTTCTAAAGCAGAGCATTCTATAGTTGTAAATTCTGGCAAGAAGCTAGGAGAAGAGATATTTCTCAGAGAGCCAGAAAAAAAAGTTTTACAGTTGAAAGTCTTTTTAGGTAAAGGTTCTGGGGAAAGGAAAACTAGAGGCTTGTGTTCAAAAAGATTCTCTAAAGTTTACTGGAGGTGAGGATTTGTCTTAGTCAATTCATTATACAAAACTTTCGAWTTAGAACTATAATGTGAGTGAGGGAGGGAAAAACGGAGGAAAGTAAGGAGGGAGGGAGGAAGGGAGAAAAAAGAGACACATAAAAAGATTCATTTAAAATAACAAAATCCCAGGATAGAAAAAAACTATTCTCAACAACAAATGAACTTCTGGCAGAATCACCATTATGGAGCAATAGTGAYAAAAACTTTATGGTACTGGTACAAAGACAATTAGGAAGATGGATTCAATAGAATTGAAGACAGAGAAATGAACCCACATACCTATGGTCATGATATTTGACAAATGAGCTAAAATCATCCAGTGGGAAAAAAAGACAGCATTTATAACAAATGGTGCTGGTTCAACTGGAGGTCAGCATGTAGAAGAATGCAAATCGATCCATTCTTATACCCTTGTACTGAGTTCAAGTCCAAGTGGATCAAGAACCTCCACACAAAACCAGACACACTGAAACTAATAGAAAAGAAAGTGGGGAAGAGCCTAGAGCACATAGACTCAGGGGAAAAGTTCCTGAACAAAATACCAATAGCTTATACCCTAAGATCAAGAATAGACAAATGGGACCTCATAAAATTACAAAGTTTCTGTAAGGCAAAGGACACTGTCAAGCAGAGAAAACAGCAACCAACAAATTGGGAAAAGATCTTCACCAACCCTACATCCGACCGAGGGCTAATATCAAATATATGCAAAAAACTAAAGAAGGTAGACTCCAGAGAGCCAAATAACCCAATTAAAAAATGGGGTACAGAGCTAAACAAAGAATTTTCACCTGAAGAATTTCGAATGGTTGAGAAGCACCTTAAGAAATATACAACATCATTAATCATTAAGGAAATGCAAATCAAAACAACCCTGAGATTTCACCTCACACCAGTCAGAATGGCTAAGATTAAAAACTCAGGA